>CM076579.1:1125953455-1126255227 GCA_034641835.2 Pinus albicaulis | reverse complement strand
AAAAACACTACCATTGGAAAACCTGCGGAGCGACGTACAACTGATGTCTCAGATACATGATATATGTGTGTGGTATGGGCGCATCCATCCATAACAGAGTATGCAATAATCGAGATCCAAGGTATGGACGAAGCCATCCAGTGAGGATCGATAAATAGACTCAGGTATGGTCGCAGCCATCCAACCAGTGAGTCATGTAAACAATCATAATAATCCACAATATCGCAGCCTGGATTACAACAGACACAATCCAGGGTCTTGCGCTCCATCTCGACCCAAACAAAGTACAAGTTCAAGCATGCGAGTATGTGAGCTGAAGTCGAACATGCAAGAACATCGTCTGATTACCAGCCAATGATGAAAGTTGTTAACAAACGCGAGAGGAACCATAAATAATGACAATGGCCCTCAAGGCACTATAGGTACAATCTACGGCATGTGAATAATGAGCTGACATCGAACACCCGCAGAATCACTCAATCGGAGGCCAATGATGAAAACCTCACGTCGAATGCGAAGAACCTGCCATTGAGGCATGCAGGCTACAAGGCACCAGAAGAGAGTCTCTAGATCAACTTCTCGGATAATGAGCTGAAGTCGACAGGAAGCGACCTTGATCGAAGGTGGGCCATAGTGTTTCCCACATCATCGACATGAGACAGAGGAACATAATGTTTTTGTGAATCACGATCAGATGAGAATCAGAGGGAGATTGATACTTGCAGAGGTCAACTTCTCTTGAACATATAAATGACACGATAGTGGATTTGGCAGCATTAGACATCAACGGATCAGAGGTCATGGCGATGAGGCAAAGAACAGATGAGAGGTCAAAAGGGATTACCCAAACCCATGGAGGCAAGTGAGAAAATGATATGAGATGTCCCCAACCCGACACGAATGCAGACAGGTGCCATGTTCAAGAGCGACATACTACCGACACGACAATGATGCTGGTTCCATTTTTCCCCACCATTTCGATGAGTACCTCTTTATTTTTACACAAGCTTGAAGAGGATACCATATGCTTGTCATATAAGTCCGTCCTTCGGACGAACCCATCCTAGTACATTTAACAAGCCCTAGGAAGGAGAAACTCGAATATCGTCATTACGACTGAATCCGATGTCATCAAAGTTTAACGAGTCTGACAAAGGAAGAACTCAGCGTCTTTTCATGTTTAGAGAGTTTGAAAAGACAGCATAAAAGTAAACTCTAATGGTCCCTTTTCATAAATAGTTCCTCAGATCCGAAAAGGTAGAAAACTATGTCTGAGAAAACCTCTTAGTCGCAATAGGCTAGGGTATTCCTTTTTCGTAAATAATCTATCCCAGCCCGAAAAAGGGGTAAACATATACTGGGTAGATGTTGTTTCTTAGCCACTTTAACGAGATCGAAACAACAAGGGACTCAGCAATCTTTTCATGTTTAGAGAGTCAGAAAAGAGCTGAAAGATGACTTTCCTGGAGGAACGAGTGGTATAAAGGGTAGCAACTGGTTCTGGTAATGATGGAACTGCTCAGAACAAGTAAAGGTTAAGAGGTTGGCTAACAAGACCACTCATCACAGCGGTTCCTCAGGAATGGGTGAAACAACCAAGTGATACGATCGACCGAGCAGATAGGGACGATGGAATGAGAGAACCAAGGCTCATCTGGAAAAAATAGGCTGATAAAATGGCAATCACAAGAGGTAAAAAGGGAATGGTTTCATTTTTACACAAGCTTGAAATCAATAAACTCTGCTTGAAGTTGGTTTCATTTTTACACAAGCTTGAAACAAAGATAAACTATGCTTGAAATCAGTTTCATTTTTACACAAGCTTCAAAAGGAAACAAACTATTCTTGAAAAAATAAGCATGCCCCCAGCATGGTGACTCAATTCGAGGTACATGCCCCCCAAGCTTCAATCCATATGAAAGGCAGATGGAGTGAAGGTTCAAGTTACCAGATCAAGAGAAAGGCTCGACTGGTATTTTACGAGAACTGATCAAAGACTCGAATTTAAAGGGAACGTGTTTCATTATTTTAATGAGGTTGACACATTAAAAGAACTATCCTCAAATGTCCTTGTTTCATTTTTTAAGGAGCTTGACACAAACCAAGGAACTTTGCTCCGGCAACCTTGTTTCATTTTTTAAGGAGCTTGACACAAAAAAACGAACTATGCTCCGACCGACCTCGTCATAATGAACAAGAATTCATGCCTTCCAAGAGTTCCACTCCTGATGGAAGGGAAACATCTTGGAAGTCAGGACCCAATGCCCCCAGCACCTGATGCACAACAACACTATCACTGGGTACAAGCACGGGGTAGGTAGCCACATAGTTGACCTGCGGTGGGGCAGATACAACGGGTGGATAAAAATCAGGAAGGGATGATGGCGAGCCAGTCGCCACATCAGGACCAAAGAACGAAAGCTGATCAATGGTCACGATCCGTCCTTCATGCGGAAAACACACCACACGAAAAAGGGAGGAGACAAGTGCTCCCATGGAATAGGTGTAATCGCGCCCCAAGAGAAGATTGAAATCAAAGGGGCCTGGAACAACCATCACGTCCATATGGACAGTTTTACCTCCCAAAGTAATAGGTAACCTTGGAAGGATCCCTAATGGTTGACTCGTTCTTCTGTTAAATGCCAACAGATTCTGCGTAACAGGCGCAAGCGGCGGTGAGCCAAAAGCTTTCCAAGTAGTTGAGGATAGAACACTAATAGATGCGCCTTCATCTATAATGATGCTGGGTACAACCAGACCAAAAGCCTGTACTGTGATCTCAAAAGGCACATAAGACGAAAGGCGGTATCCTGAAAATCGATTCCAATCAAAGGAAGCGACCAAACTACTCAGAGGGGCTACCATCGAACCGAGATGGTCTTCCCCTGGTGTTACGGAAGAAGAAGGAGCATCCTCCACGACCTCCATCTCGAAGGTGGGAGGAGTATCCTCCAGGGCCTCCATCACGGGAGGCGGAGGAGTAGCTTCTTGAGATACGGGGATAGGAGAATATTTCTCCAAATCCGAGGAATCTGAAGAAACAATAAGAACCTGAGGGGTGTGAGGTCCACTCTCTATGGAAAAGACCTGGTGCACCATAGACGGAGCCAGCTCAACTGATCCCGTGACCAATGGTTGCTCGGGAACGGATTCCTAAATTTGAATTTCCGAGGGAGCGAGATCGACCAAGGATGATTCTTGACCAATCATGGCATCAGCTGGTGGAAGACTCAAAGAAAGCTGTTGGTAACCAATCGGAAGGCATGGCGCAGAAACAGCCGAGTTGTCCAAAAATCGCTTGGCTTCATCCATGTACGGACAAAGGTGAATGGCATGGTGCCCTTCACACAACTTACAGGGATTGGTAATCTTACCCTGCTTCTTAGGAGCCTTACCATCACCAGTTGAAGACGTGCCCCCAACTTGACTCCCGGAAGCCAAAGGCAATGGCGGACGACCGTTGGACCATACTTCGAGCACCTTGGGAATGCTAGGGAAATCTCGAAGAATATGGTCTCCCGTGCACAACATGCAAGGGAATTTGACTTTCCGCGGAGGGTTGGAAGGTTTATCAATGGAAGACTTCTTAGGTGCAATAGCCGCAGAGCTAGCCTCTCCTTTATCTGACTTCTTCTTCTTTGTCTTCTTCTTCTTCTTCTTAGCCACCTAGTTACTCGAATCTAGACTTTCACCAGGCGAAGTAGAAGAGGAGGACGCAGAAACAGGCGAAGAAGGGGAGAGGTCCACCTTGGAATCAACATGATGTTGTTCAAGCGGAGGAACTGATTGAACAATAGCTGAGACATTTGGGACCATAGAGGTTGAAAACAACCAAACAGGCAACCCAACAGTTAACCCAGGAAGGGACAACGTTGCCATGTAAGGAGGGATGGAAAATGACTAGGATTCCCGTCAGAGGGGATTCCTTGGTTGGTGAACTCTAGAAAAGTTTCCATCAACACTCAAAATCATACACGGGCTAAAAACCAAGGCACACAATCAAACGGCCAACAAGCAAATTTATCAGGGAGTGTGATCGTGGGTGATTTATTTTACCACATTAAAACTTAGAAACTTCACCGTTTCATGTTTTAAGAGTCGAGAAATAGATGAAAGGTGACTCTATCTCTTTCAGTTTTGAAACAAGCGTGAAAGGACAAGCGCTTAATGATCTTTTCAAATTTAAAGAGTCAGAAAAGATCAAATGACTACTCAGGAATACTAGGCAAAGGGTGTACCAAATAACCGTGAACTGCAATATACACCTTGGTTTCAAAATGAAAGAGAAATCAACCAAGGACTTAACGTACGTGCAAGAAATATCCTCGAATGGTGTGTCTGGTGTATCACGGGTATAGGGCGGCAGACTCGGCTTCCTAAGGATAAAGGATTGAAACCTAGTGGGGTCTCCCTTTATATACGCAACAGTACGGGGAGCACAAGTCCGTACTAGCGTTGTCTAAAGCCAAGAGGCGAACGACAGCTACTAGGTTTTAAGACGCCGAAACACGTCTCTAGCCTAGACCTCTAAATGTGTTTCGTTAGATTTCAATGCTACCTTAGTGTAAATTGAGTAAATTTTAAAGTTTATCTTCAATTACGTTTCAGTTTTCAGGCCCTAACGAATTTGATGTCTCAAAAATCTCTTAAATGCAAAACTACATGCCACAGTATATCATTTCGTTCGATGAAAGCTAGCTACGGAAGAGTTAAGAGTTTTTTACACAAACAAAATGATCGGAAGACAATCAGTGATATCTCTAATGCAGCTAATGAAACTAAAAACTTTTCTTTCAAAGTCACTAATTACTAATAACATCGAAAAGATTTTAATTTGCACTAATCAACCCAAAGCAAAAGAGATTTTTTATATTTTCAATTTTTGATAGCTGGATGCACTAAACAAACCGAAAAAAAACGAAAAGAAAATTGAGAAATGATAATAAGAGAGCAAAAACAAGCAAATTTCACTCAATGGCACAAACAATCAGATCTCAAATCGACCAACAGTCTCTCAAAACCAAGAAAAGTCCCAAAGACACTAATGAGCCGTGTAATCTAGGCCCAAAATGAAGCAAAGCGAAATTCGAATGAAAACGAAATTAGTCACTCAAAAAGCGCAATAAAATGATAGAAAACTGTCAAACGAATGCAAGGAAGCAATCCCAAAGTCGACTGAGCGAACGAAAACCAAAAACACCCAAGGGAGGCTCGACTCACAAAAGCACCTAGATACCCTAGGGCTCGAATGCAAAATCGAAAGAAATAGGCAAACAACCAAAGGATGGAGGTTACAACGAGTCAAACTAGGCTCCAGTGCACTCAAACAGCCGAAAAAACAAGATCAAAATTACAAGTCAGTCCCAGAAAGCATAAAACACAGCAAACCCTAATAGCTCATAGGATTGGCGCGACTGTGAGCTTGAAATTAGCGCCAAAAAGGCAATGGCACGGGTGATACACAAGCAAACTGCGCTAATGGGTGCGACTGTCACACTTAAAAACGCGCCAACCGAGTTTACTATGGGAAAAAGAAAAACAAGCAATCTCAAACACAGAAAAGTGATGACAAGGCCAAAACAAAGCCAAACAAATAGAAAAAACCAGTCCAAAGAGCTGACCAAACAAGCAAAGCCAAGCAATTGACCGAAAAGAGAAGACAATACTCCAAGTTGTTCAGCCTGTAAACTAAACCGGAGATTGACTGAAGCAGCGTTGATCTACTTCGCTAATGCAGAGAAAAAGCGTTTCGAAGGCTATCTGGCTATACTTCAGGCTTCGTCTATAGCTTACAAATCAAACAACAAGTTGAGTCCCCAGCGGAGTCGCCAAATTGTTGAAGAGGTTAATCCCCTTTGCGGACAGAGGCGATCCCTACTAGCCCAAATTGGGTCTAGCAACAATCAAACACGCTACAGTGCAGGTTCCTAATTGCAAATAAACCGACTTGCGATGAAGGCTTACCTGGAATCCAACGCTGTCGTTTGTAGAAGAGGTGGTGCTCCCGTTCCTTTGCCCTGGCAGATCACAATCCTCACGATCTCCGTGATCAGACACCTGCACATGCAAGAAACAACACAAACGCAAGCATAAAATCTAGTATATACAACTATATGTCAGTCGAAGAGGACATAACTCATGAACATAATCAAGAACAAGAGTGGAACCATAACCAATAGTCGCTTATCATTAATGAGTCAAAAGAAGAATACAACCATAGCTTCGACGCAGCACTCTCCTTTGGCGGGTCATCAGCAAAACATGTCTCGATAAAGCCTGTCAAGGATGGGACAAGCCTCTCTCTCGGAATACTTGACAATAGTCTCCTTGCTTGGATTTGGCCTTAAGGGAATCAAGAAGGCTCTTGCAGCATAAGGATGTGAAAGCTCTTGGGAACCAGCTTGCAAAGGAGATGAGCAAGCTTTTATAGATGGAGGAAGGGGAGTTGGGATCCCTATAATTATGGGATTGGCCCTATCATTAAGGAAGCTTCCATGAGAGGTGGCAAACCACTTCCTCTCTATGGAAATCTGTAGCCAAACCTCCCAACTCAAGATAGATATCAGTCCAGGAATTTGTTAGGACGAAACTTCCGCCATTTATTTTTAAAAAACACCTCTTAATATGGTTGGCGCAGGTGCGGCTCTATGACAGAGCGCCAATTGGCGCGCCCTCTTTGGAGGATTCACCCCCTTGGCGCGAGGGCTAAACTGTGTAACCGCGCCAATGGAAAAATAGCTATTTTTAGGGTTTTTTGCAAGGAGATGTCTTCAGGGCAATGGAAGCTCATCTTCAGAGGGATGCAATGAAAGTATTTTCAAGTCTTGTCTCTGCTCGCAGGTCACGGAATGAGCCCTCCAATGTGTGGGATGGGGAATGACAGGGACGGTGACAAAATGCTGTGTAACAGAAAGGCCTATGGAAATTAAATGTAAGGACCGACATACCACCCACAAAGAACTCGATCAGAACCAAATTGAGAATGTCCCCACGTACAAGATGTCATAGACAAGAACTAGGAAATTGAATGAGACACTCGCAGAATCGACAATTTCAAAGGGGGCAAAGGGTAACACAATGACCAACTCCAATGAAGGGCATTCAGTTATGTTATGTAAAAAGAGGACAAAGAACATGGAAGCGAAGAAGACCAAACCAAGAAACCAAAACTAATATCACCATAAACTATGAGTATTGAATAAGACCCAACCAAGCAACCAAAACTAATATCTCCATAAACTATGAGTATTGAACAAGACCGAACCAGACAACCAAAACCAATATCATCATAAACTATGAGTTGTCAACAAACACGAAAACTTGAAGGATTGAAAAATATCACATGGCCTTCACCGAAGTCACAATGGGAGAAAAGTATGAGGGATTTATCATAGTTGAAAACCTCATCGAAAATTCGCTACCTTGGGTCAAGGTCATGCTCTTTATAGAAATAACCTATACCTTGAGGATGGCACAAGCTGAAAAGACCTCCTGGACTGTGGAGAAGCAGCAAAGGAAAAGTGTACTTGATGGCACACAGGTTAATATCTGTATTAAAGACCAACTTCATGCGAAGGGTAGCCATAACTAGCATTAAGGTCAGGTGTTTGATGCAAAGGAATGTCAGATTGAACTCTCTCACACACCACCTACCTCCATTCAAACCGATTTGACATACAAACCCATGGTTGAGCATGTGGATGGTGTAGTCGCCACGACTGGCTGACTATCAGATAGGTGGTGACGTGGGTGTTGATCCCCAAGATCACCATTGTATTCTCCATTGTACTCCTCCACATGCAAATAATGCGACCTGACGATAATTAATGGCATAAACTCACCCCATCAAGGAGTTAATATATTTTTCTTAACATTTATTAAAAAAATAGCAATAATCCTCAAAAGTATTAAGTAATACTCTATTTATTTAATATATTAATTTTTTGTATTCTTGATTATGATATTTTTAAAAAGAAAACACATATATATTTAATATATTTTTAACTTTTAGTAAATAACCTATAATCAAATAAATTTAATGATATCCGATCTTAAAATAATAAGATGACATTTCATTTAATCATATAATTTTGTTTAACCATATATAAAATAATATTAATAATATTTAAAGAGTTGAAAATTATATTATAATTTTTAATATTAATAGAATGGCAATTAATTACAATATACTTTGCTGCAGAAAGTAGAAAATTCATGCATAAACCTACAAAATATCCAAAAATGAATTCTCGAATCATGTGGAAAAACATCGAATATTTGAACGAATCTTCGAATTCAATTTGGGAAAAAATATAACGTAGTTTTTACATATCAATAATTATTAACAATATAACAATAAGTTTTATGTGAAAATATATATAAACATTTATTATTAAGCAAACATTCTGTATGAAAAATATATGTAGATATTTATTACTAAGGAAATATTTTGTATGAAAAATATATATAAATATTTATTATTAAGGAAACATTTATTATCATAGAAAACAAAAAAAAAATCGGTAAAAATTACAATAAAATAAAATTTTGATAATGTGATTAAAATAATAATAATAATAATATTTTCATTATAGAAATCACAAAAATATAAATTCAATTATTTATTATCACTTTAAAAAGTCCCTATCTAAATAAACACCATATAAATTGAAGAAGAGAATCCATGAACCCATGAAACATCCACGAAATTTCATGATTCACGTGCAAGAGAAAAGATGAAAAAGCTGAAAGGTCGGGCAGAAACCTACAGAGCATCCCAGAAATTTCGTTATTCATGTGGAAAAATATTGAACAGACTGCAATTTTGATCTTGACTTATTCGATTTGCGAATTCTAATAATTATTATATTTTAAAATTTAAATAATCTTAAAAAATTATGAAATTATATTTTATTATTCATGAAAATTTGGATAATCTTATAATATTACGAAATCGTCAAAATGCAACCTCATAAGAAATTTTACATAATACCGAACAATTAGACACTTGAATTTGTCAATCCAATCTAAGGTACTTTAATGTTTTGACAATGACGTGCTTCCTGAGCTAATTTTATTTATTTATTTTTATAATTGTGTTCTATTATATTTTATTATATTTTAAAATTTAGATAAACTTAAAATATTATAAAATTAATTTTTATAATGATGTTTTATTTTTTTAATAATTTATTTTTATAATTATGTTTTATTATTTTTAAAAATTAAATAATATTAAAACATTATAAAATATTTGCAACAAAATTTTATAAGAAATTTCACATTTAATGTTATATTTTATATTTTTAAAATTTGAATAATTTTAAAATATTATAAAATTTTAAATAACAAAATTTAATGATGATAGCTTCACATCTATTCATTATATAAAACTTGTCACTAAATAAGTTTTGTATCTTATTGAATTTAAAGTCAAATGGAAAAACAATATAATTAAAGCATTTAAATGACATAAAAACATGCACAAGTTAGTTTTTATATAAATTTATTTTGAGGATAAACTTCATTTTCTCTAAATTTTAGATATTTTAAATGTATTCTGAACTTTGATAATAATATTAATATTCAATTTTTATTTTTTTTAGATCGAGCTTCTCAAGATGCTCTCCTCAAATGAAGAGTTAAGTCTAATATGTTTTTTCCGAAATCATTTTCTTAATTTCAAAATCGGATTTGGTCAATCTTTAAATAATCAAAATTCCTTTCTTTTTATATTAACAAAATTAAAGAAATAATTTTAATTTTAAATTAACACTTAACATTTTTTATCAATTTTAATTTCTTTTTATTTCTTAAACTTTTAAACAATTTTATTTTCTTCTTATCTCTTGAACTTCCATTTTCTTTTAAATATATTTTTTAAATTTCAAATATTTTAAGTATATTTTCTCAATTTTCTTATGTTCATCACAATGTTCTAAACTTTGATAATAATATTAACATTCAATTTTTCTGATTTTTTTTTACAGAGTCTCTCAAGATGTTCTGCTCGAAGGAAGAGCTGGGTCTAATAAGTTTCTTCAAAAATCATTTTCTTAATTTCAAAATTGGATTCGGTCCATCTTTAAATAATCAAAATTCACTTCCTTTTTATATTAATCAAAATTAAAGAAATCTTTTTAATCTTTTAAATTAACATTTACCACTTTTTATAAATTTTAATTTCTACTTCTAATTTCTTTTTATCCTTTGAACTTCCATTTTCTGCTTTCTAAATTTTAAATATGTTAAGTGTATTTATTTTAAATATTTTAAGTGTATTTTCTCAATTCTCTTATGTTCATTATAATGTTCTAAACTTTGTTTATAATATTAACATTCAAAATTTCTGGGTTTTTTCTCTTTGATGTAGCCTCTCAAGATGCTCTACCCAAAGGAAGAGCTGAAAGGAAGAGCTGAGTCTAATATGTTTCTTCCAAAATCATTTTCTTAATTTCAAAGTTGGAGTTGGTCAATCTTTAAATAATCAAAATCATTTCTTTTTATATTAATGAAATTAAAGAAATAAATTTAATCTTTTAAATTAACACTTACCATTTTTTATAAATTTTAATTTCTTCTTATCTCTTAAACTTTTTATCAATTTTCAATTTTTATTATCCCTTGAATTTTTTCTCAATTATGATTATTAAATGTCATTACCAAAAAAATAAAACAATTAATAAAATGTACTTTTTAATGTTATTATAAAAAATTAAGAAATATGATTAACTAATATTGTTTATATATGTGTGTTTTATTTTTGGATATATATGTTTTTGATATAATAATGAGACATTTTAAACTGAAAATATGGAGAAAAAACTATAATTTATGAAAATAGAAATAATAGAAAAAATCAAAAAATCAAAATAAAAAAAGTTAAATATAAAGAAAATAATACTAAAAACAAAAAATTATTAATTAGTAGAAATAGAAGTTATTAAAGAGCCACCCAATCATCTTACAAATAAATAAATTTAAAAGAAAAAAAAAATTTCTCAATATAAAATTATGAACTTCCAATATTAAATTATAAAAAAGGCAAATATTTTTAATAAAACAAACTAATATAAAATCAAAACAAAATTTAATAATTATATATTTTTAAATATTATTAAAATAGTAAAAAATCTTTAAAATGTAAAAAAAATAAAAAATGAAAGTCTACATACATCTCGTGAATTCAATTCGAAGTACTTTCAATTTCTGCATTAACTTACTTGAGAAGCTGATCTTAATTTTTTTAAGATTTTAGGATTTTAAAATTAGAATGATTTAAAAAAAATAAAAATAAAAATTGTTTATCGAGGTTATAAATTTATTAGGAAAGTTATTTTTTATTGAATTTAGTAATTTTTTTTCAAAAAATTTAATCATAAGATTATTTAAATGAATTTTTTTATGGTGGAAATGGATTAACACCATCAAAAACTTTCTGTCACCCAAAATTTTTAAATTTGACAAATGTAAGTCAAATTTCCCAAAATTTCTACCAATTTTTAACAAAAATTATGCCAAAATTTTCACTATTTTTCTGAGCAAATTTATGCCTCATTAGACCACTCTATTAAAAAATCATAACAAAATTATATAATCATGACATCCAATAAAATTCTGTATTTAGAAAATCGTGCAGGGCACCCACTGATATTTGATAAAGTCAAAGTCAACACTAACATATTATTGCAGAGGCATAGAGATATTACCAACTCGGCTGTAGTGACTTAGCAAGCATTATGGCATTTGTTACATCAACGAGAAGCAAAAATACAGTTTCACTTCTCCATCAATTTGCATCCCGATCTTTTTTTCAGAAGAAAAAAAACGATGTCTATTATCAGAATAAAACAATACATGATTCGAGATACATATTCAGATAGTTTAATTTGTAAA
This sequence comes from Pinus albicaulis, assembly GCA_034641835.2. Taxonomy (NCBI): domain Eukaryota; kingdom Viridiplantae; phylum Streptophyta; class Pinopsida; order Pinales; family Pinaceae; genus Pinus; species Pinus albicaulis. Next base: position 1,126,243,332 of record CM076579.1, on the reverse strand, counting down.
CCATCATTCCACCTAAAACATAATCTGTGACCATAATTTCATATATCAAAGACATCAGTCCTATAATCAGATATCACTACGTCAAAACAGATAAAGCATCTGTGTAAAAATTTCATGGATTCAGCAGAAAACATTAACATAATTAGAAGGCATATAAGCCGATCACCATATTCCTAGTATGAATTGGAAATCATGCGATATCTGCGCAATCAAAACCAAAAAATCTGACTCGCTTGAACACCCCCGAAAACTTGCAGATAATACAAAAACAACAGATCCTGTATGATGAAGCCTTCCAGTCCTATGAGAAATCCTGCTCACTTGCATATATCCCATCCAAGGTTAGGGAATAGAGATGTCATTCATCATCTCATCTCTAACATAATTCATGGCTCATTAGACTTTGGCTTCATCCTCTACCACTGCAACCCCTTGTCCAGAAAAACTCGGAATTCATGGGGATCAAAGCAATCGTGAAGGTGGTTCGTGCAGGTTTTTTTAACATCCGACCCATGGTGATTGATGGATAGATCATAACGGGAACCCATCCACGCAAAAAATAAAAAATTTGGGCCCCACATATTTTCTCCTTTGATTGAAGATCAACGAAAAAATGTTCATATTCTTTCCACTGAGGATTGTTCTCTTGAATACCTTGATGAACTACAAATAGAAACCATTCTTGACAGAAGAACAAGGTCTTCAAAAAGAGGGAATGTGGAGTACTTTCGTGTGGGTCTCAAAGGAACAGATCCAAGCAAAGCCAAATGGATCGAGATTGGAAATGTGATGGAACTGTACCTAATCTACTGAAAAAATGAAAGCGATCTTTTGGGGTCCAAAAGCTTCCAGTGGGGAGGAGTGATCAAGTGCTCAAAAATATGCTCAAAAATGAAAGTTTTCGGAATGGTGTGGAACCTGAACGATCGTTCTGAATTCAACACAACTCATTTCGCAAAAAACTGACACTGCATGCTCTCGGAAACGAGTTTTGTTCGTTTTCCCAAACATGCAAAATTTTCAAAAATGATAGCTGACTGGGAAAAATTTTGGGCCAGTGGCAAGCTGTTTCTTGGCCTCTTATGATTGGTCGAAAGTCAATTTTTTTTTGGGCCTACCACAACCTGACACTTGGCAGGCCCTAAATGGTGTTGTGTGGGTGAATTTCTATTGGTTGGAGGATGGCCAACCACATGCTACCATGTGGCCCAACCGAAGGCCACCACGTGGAAGTAGGGGCACCAAAATTTGGTTGGTATGCCAAACTACTCCTCATGGGAATCGATGCCGAGACATTCCTCATAACAACACAAATTCTTAACTGAGTGGTCTGTCATGGTTCTTGTTTAACCTTACAACCAAAGCTATATATAAATGTTTATATGACAAAGGTTTGGGGTAAGGGGCCAGGGCTTAGATCCGACCGCCCCCCCTCCCCTCCCCATCCCCACCCCCCCACACCGATTATTATACACATATGACCAATGGCCATGAACAATGGGCGCGGCGAAGGCAGAGCTTGCCGAACTTTTTTTAATTAAGAAAAATTTTAATTCAACCACGTTAATTATGGTTTAAAATTCAAGTTTAAGGCTGCATTAGGCATTTTAATTGTCAAACTATTTTGACTAAAAATATGAAAATTTGTTGCTCAGTTAGCTGAAATCAGGGCGAATTTGTAGGACGGTTCCAAAATTTGGCAAAATTGTAGAGTGACTATAAGAAAAGCCAGGGCAACTCATAACTTCTTTAGTTTTTTATCAACTTTGGAGCATAAAGAGACTAGTTAGGCATTTTTACAATTCTGAAGCTAATGGAACAAGTTTTGAAGCCATTAGAGCATTGTAAACTGACGTAATCACCATTTTTTGAGAATAATGATATAGGACCAAGCCATTGGAAGCTGGACAAAGGAGACATAGCCCAGGAGGGGTGAAATCCTTCATTGAACTTGTTGTGTTTATGCTATTTTAGAGTTTAAATTCATGCTTTATGTGTTTAAAAATTTAATATAAAGGCTCATAAAACTCAATTTTTAACACTTGCAATTTAAAAATTCCTCAAGCACATTTACATTAACATCTTATACAGATCACTTGTGAGTCAGACAACTATATCATCAAGACTATATCTTATTTCCCCAAGGATCTTTTTAATGTCCTCTTGTCCTGCAAATAACTAGTACTGATCAACTTGCTAGTCCCAGATAAGCACATGAAACAACGCTTCAAGCTGACGGTGCAATGCCACTTAGTGTAAGAAGTGTAGTCTTCTTTTATGAAATTTTCCAAGATCTAGAGTCCACCTAAAAGTGTGCCCACTGATTTCTGTATCAGAGAAATACATCCTGTCATAAAACTCTTTTTCTTCTAATTGAAGGATCTTATTTCTCACTTCTGGAGGAATAGAGTAAAAGTGATATGCCAATGAGGATTAGGCAAAAAGGCTTCTGTGTAATGAGGTGGAGCTTCTAGTAAAACCCCCTCGTCAACTAGGTTGGCGTAGCCTCGGGGCCATGAAAACTTGTATTAGAACCATAACCCACAAGTCTAGGGTAATGTAACAAGTAAAACCCACCTCCAAATCCCTGACCCAGAATCAGATCCCGTGACTGAATATTTAGTAGAGTGAGAATTCAGGAATGAGTAGAGTGGAATGCAAATGGAAATGGAATACTAGGCTATGAAGATGGGTTAACATGAGGGGTATTGGAAGGGAATCAGTGAGTAAAATATCATCAATGACGAATAAGATGGACGCTCCCCGACTGATACCAAAATATACCTCCTCTTGACTCTGGCTTTGTGTATATGCAAGGCCTATGGAAACTAAACGTAAGGACTGATATACCACCCAACAAAGAACTCAATAATAACCAAATTGAGAATGTCCCCACATACGAGATGCCATAGACAATAATTTGGCAATTGAATGCGACACTCGTAGAATCGACGATTTCAGAGGGGGCAGAGGGTAACACAATGACCAACTCAAATGAAGGGCCTTCCGTTATGTTATGTAAAAAGAGGACGAAGAACATGGGCGCAAACAAGGCTGAACCAAACAACCAAAACTAATATCACCATAAACTATGAGTATTGAACAAGACCGAACCAAACAACCAAAACCAATATCACCATAAACTATGAGTTGACAACAAACACGAAAACTTCAAGGATTGAAAAATATTACATGGCCTTCACCGAAGTCGTCGTGCGCTAGCGTTACTAAGCCACAATGGGAGAAATGTATGAGGGATTTACCGTAGTTGAAAACCTCGTTGAAAATTCACTACCTGGGTCAGGGTCCTTCTCTTTATAGAAATAACATGTACCTTGAGGATGGCACAAACCGAAAAGACATCCTGGACTGTGGAGAACCAGCAAAGGACAGGTGTGCTTGATGGGACATAGGTTAGTATCCGCATTAAAGACCAACTTCATGCGAAGGGTAGCCATAACTAGCTTTAAGGTCAGGCGTTTGAAGCAAAAGGAATAGCAGATTGAACTCTCTCACACACCACCTGCCTCCATTTAAGCCGACTTGACATACAAACCCATGGTTGAGGATGTGGATGGTGTATTCACCACGAGTGGTTGACTATTAGACAGGAAGTGATGTGAGTGCTAATCCCCAAAATCACCATCATATTCTCGAATGTACTCCTCCACGTACAAATGATACGCCCTGATGATAATTAATGACATAAACTCACCCCATTAAAGAGTTAATATAATATTCTTAATATTTATTAAAAAAATAGTAATAATCCTCAAAAGCAAAGTATTAAGTAATACTCTATTCATTTAATATATTAATTTTTTTATTCTTGATTATGATATTTTTAAAGGAAAAAATATATATATTTAATACATTTTTAATTTTTAATAAATAACCTGTAATCAAATGAATTTAATTATATCCAATCCTAATATAATAAGATATTTCATTTAATTATATTATTTTGTCTAACCATAAATAAAATAATAATTGAACAGTTGAAAATTATATTAGAATTTTTAATATTAATATAATATATATTGTACTAATTTTTCAAAAGGCTAAGTTCAATTATCTATTATCACTTTAAAAGGTTCCTGTCTAAATAAACACCATATAAATTAAATGAGAGAATCCACGAACCATCCATGAAATTTCATGATTCACGTGCAAGAGAAAAGCTGAAAGGCGAGCCAGACACCTACGGAGCATCCAAGAAATTTCGTTATTCATGTGGAAAAATAGTGAGCAGACTGCACTTTTTTTTCTTGACGTATTCGATTTGCGAATTCTAATAATTATTATATTTTAAAATTTAAATAATCTTTAAAAATTATGAAATTATTTTTATAATTATATTTTATTATTCATAAAAATTTGGATAACCTTTTTTTTAAGAAAAAAAATAAAATAAAATAAAATAAAATAAAATTGGATAACCTTATAACATTACGAAATCGTCAAAATGCAACCTCAAAAGAAATTTTACATAATACCGAACAATTAGACACTTGAATTTGTCAATCCAATCTGAGGTACTTTAATGTTGAAACTGACGTGCTTCCTGAGCTAATTTTATTTATTTATTTTTATTATTGTGTTTTATTATATTTTAAAATTTAGATAATCTTAAAATACTATAAAATTAATTTTTATAATAGTGTTTTATTTTTTTAATAATTTATTTTTATAATATTTTAAAATTAAATAACATGAAAACACTATAAAATATTTGCAATAATTTTTTTATAAGAAATTTATATTATATTTTATCTTTTTAAAATTTGAATAATTTTAAAATATTACCAATTTTTTAATAACAAAATTTAATGATGATAATTTGACATATATTCATTATATAGAACTTGTCACTAAATAAGTTTTGTTTATCTTTTTAAAATTTGAATAATTTTAAAATATTATCAAATTTTTAATAACAAAATTAAATGATGATAGTTTCACATCTATTCATTATATAAAACTTGTTAACTAAATAAGTTTTATTTAGAATTTAAATCTTATTGAATTCAAAGTCAAATGGAAAAAGGATATAATTAAAGTATTTAAATGGCATAAAAACATACACAAAAGTTAAATGGCATAAAGACAGACACAAAAGTTAGTTTTTATATAAATTTATTTTGAGAATAAACCTCATTTTTTCTAAATTTTAGATATTTTAAGTGTATTCTGAACAAATACTATCAACATTCAATTTTTTTTTGTTTTTTTAGATAGAGCTTTTCAAGATGCTTTGATTAAAGAAAGAGTTGGGTTTAATGTGTTTCTTCCAAAATCATTTCTTTAATTTCAAAGTTGCGGTTGGTCCATCTTGAAATAATGATTTTTTTTTTTATATATATTAATCAAAATTAAAGAAATAATTTTAATTTTTAAATTAACACTTATTACTTTTTATAAATTTTAATTTCTTTTTATCTCTTGAACTTCCATTTTCTTTAATTATACTTGTTAAATTTTAAATATTTTAAGTGTATTTTCTCAATTCTCTTATATTCATCACAATGTTCTAAACTTTGATAATAATATTAACATTCAAATTTTATGGGTTTTTTTTTTTTTTCTCGATGGAGCCTCTCAAGATGTTCTGCCAAAGAAAGAGCTAGGTCTAATATGTTTCTTCCAAATCCATTTCCTTAATTTCAAAGTTGGAGTTGGTCAATCTTTAAATAATCAGAATCACTTTCTTTTTATATTAATCAAAATTAAAGAAATCATTTTAATCTTTAATTTTAATCATTTTAAATTACCGTTTTTCGCTTTTTATAAATTTGAATTTCTTCTTCTAATTTCTTCTTATCCCTTGAACTTCCATTTTCTTTTAAATATGCTTTCTAAATTTTAAATATTTTAAGTGTATTTTCTCAATTCCCTTATGTTCTTCATATTGTTCTAAAGCCAACCAACTGGTGGATACATTGGCAAATGCAGGGGTTCGTGGTAATCTTTGCCTCTTATCCATAGCCTAGGAGGATCTCGCAAATATGGAAGTCAGGGAGGCATGCTCAAACATAATGAACAAGGAATGTCAAACCAACATAGCCAATCTAATTGATGATACGCTCCACCATCTAAACCATAATGATTTGGATCATCCATCACTTTGATCCCTACGGCCTCAGTACGATCGCTCTGTAATATCCCAAAATCGGGACAACTCATGAATCATGCACTAAAAACACATTTCCAGCAACATATGCAATAAAACAGTGAAATGGACTCTTGGATCCTATATATTAGTCAATATACAACCTAAATCCAAGAATAGAGCTAAAACAAATCAAACTAGGTGGGTTAAACAAATATCCCACACCTAGGATTGCCAAAATGAGCTAAAACCCCAAACAATGCAACACAATGAATTCTGCATAAAAGTAACTGCACAGTCTAAGAGAGGGTTTACACATGAAAATGGTAGAGACAAATAGATCTGGAATTATATTAGATAATATGCTCAGAAAATGAGATCTAGTCTCCTTTATACAAAATACAAGAGAACCCGGCAAGGGTTTCTTGTCAAACACTCTCCATACAAAATGTGATGTTCAGAAATTTACTGAATCATCACTGCAACACTGAAGCTCATGAGTGTAGAAGGCCGAAAGATGTTTGATCTGATGTAGATCCCTCAGGGGCTTCCTCCCATGAAAGGTTGGACCTCTCAATCACAAGAGAACACTGCAACGGAGCCACTGGACCATGCACTGAATGCTGCCTTGAAAATAACACATTCCCTAGCTGAAACAACACTGGGAATGTATGGGAAATGTGTGGTCTGATACCACAGATCTGAAATAGGCTCGGGATCTCTCTAAACAGGTCCCTCCAGTGAAGGAAACCTTCCTCCAATGAGAAACTAGCTCAGGAACCGGGATTCCAATCCCTTCCACTGCTGCACCCAGTAACACTACACAATCTCCAGCAAAAACTGCATTGATGAAGTTGGCTGAAGCTTGGCCTGAAAACTTGATGTGGAATGATGAATGCAAACTCTCCCAATGAGACTCCTCAAGGAGAGAGGTGGGATTCCTGCTCGGGAACACCCGGTGCTACACAGCACTGCTACCCTGCTGAACAGCAAGAGGAAGCAAAATTCTGAGAAGACAAGAATAATGATCTAAAAACATGAAGAATAATGATGCCATCCTCTCCCTTAAATAAAACATGAGTTTGCTTGCCCTTAGTCCCACTTAATTAGGTCATCTCTATCCAAAGATACATCTCTCTCCAAAATTGTGTTATTCCTTCTTGGATTCCTCCTCCTCCATAACTGCGTTGTTGACTTAGTCAAAGTGGACTGAATCAACTTGATTTTATCCCTGTTCACACATGGAGGTGTTTTATTAAGCTAGAAAGAGTGTCGCCCTTTCACACTTGGATTTTTTTTATCCTCCTTAGGAGACTTATGGGATTTTCTACCCATTTATTCACCGGCTAGAGCTGCTGCTAACTCTAATGTTCCATTTAGCTTTGAGGCTAAAATTTTGGAACATTACAGTCCTCCCCTCTGTTGTGGTTCCCATGTTTTGGCCAGATTGGCAAGACCAAAAGATGAGACAACATCAGAACCACTTTTGGATCCTAAGATCTGTCCCTCCTGGATTCGGAGAGGGATCTCTCCAAATAGAGCAAAGAATGATATATCTTTGAAAGCTCAAAATAAGGTATTAGGCTAGGTATGAAGCACAAAGGGGGGTTTAAAATGATTTGGTTGGTTGGTTGCTGGGTTGAGTCACGAGATCACAGACTGAGAAGGTAATGGGAAGAAAGGAGAGATCAGTAGGACGTTTCGACAAAAGAGAATGGGTTAAGGCTGTGCCATCCATTGGGCTATGGAGTCATGAAAGGTAATTACATGCAAACCACTAAGCAAGGCTTCTAGAGGGCAAGTCATCTACACTAAAGGATATTTTTAGATAGATGATGGAATGGAACATTAAGGATTGAAAGTGAAAGAAGGAAAGCAACCCAATTTCTGTCTATAGATCATGTCAGAGGTCATTTAACTCCAGACTTGCTTGGACATACTCAAAGGTAGCTTTCAATGGAGGGACAAAGGGGCAGCTTATAGATCGGACCAGAGGTCATTTAACTCCAGGTCTGCCTTAGCATGCTCCAAGGGAAAACAGAGATAAGTTTTAACAGAGCCAGGGTCTATAGATCAAAGAAGGACTTTGAACCTTCAATGCTTTGACACCAGCAAGAGATCTTAGAAAGGCCAGCTGGTCACACAAGGACCCTAGTGGACAGGGCTAACTCTAATCCCCAGTATCCCAAATCTTCCAGCTTAAACCCAACAAGAACAACTAAGCAGCAAACCCCAAATTCACACATCATCTAGTAGGAAATAACATCTGCTACACTGGTTAAACCATAACAGTCTTCTCTTAGTTTAAATATCAGCATAAAACATTAAAGGTAGGGAGAGCAGAGACATAGGGTACCTAACAATGCAAAAAGAGAAACATCACCCGTAGTAATAGACCAGGATCCAATGAAATTTGCTTGATTAATTGATGCAAAACCAGTCACATACACTGAGCTCAATGGCTAATACAGTCAGAACTCTCTCCTCCCAGCCTACTACATAAAAACTACTCTGCTACTCCCTCCCAAGATTGTTCTAACAGTCAAAATGAATCCCTCTAACAGGAACGACAACAACCGAACAACAACCCTTTACAATTTGTTCTCAAGGATTCTAATAGGAGAAGAGAATAACAATAGTAGATGATATTCATTAAATGGATCTCATTAAGACAAAGTGGAGAAAGAGTTCATGCCCACTCTCCTTAATGGAAATCTGCATCGCTGTAAGTACTCTATAGTATGGTCTGGGAGTCTCTGTCAGGTTGGCTTTGACCTCTGATGTTTCATGAAGTCCTTCTGGCTGTAAGGCCCTTTGTTCTATCTTCTGAAGAAAGTAAGGTGACTGAAAGGTCTTCAGGTCTCCATGCTTCCATAACTGTAGTCCTGACAGTCTTTAAGAAGTTTCTGTCAGAGTAATTAACTGTTTCTGGGCTCGAGGAGGCATGGAGACTACTGTAGGAAGGTGTACCTCTGGAGAAAACGCGCTCTACTATTATGTAGCGCTGATATGACTTGCTGGTGCGCTCTTTGGTCTGCAAACTGCACTTTATCCTTTGAATTTTGGATTAGGCGCTAAATATTTGATTGACAGGCCCAAATCCCTCAAAAACGCTTCTACTGTTTCACTTTGCCACTGCTGTAATGGCCTCTCTGTGCCCCGAATCACAATGGCTGTGATTACAACAAAAAAAGTGAATTAATCACTCTGCATACCCTACATAGTAAAAATGAACCAATTATAAAATACGGGGAGGGGTGGAAGGAATGTTGTGGAGGCCTGGAGGAACAGTGGTGGCAACTGTGGAAACGGTGGATGCAACAGACAGTGGTGGAGAAATAACACTTTAGTGCTAAAGCACCAAAGCTTAAACCTTGGGAAAATACAATGGAAAACACAGAAAATGAAAGAAGCGGGGCTTATGATGTGGGACCCGGCATGGGCAGAGGGTGATTAACTGCGGATCGCTAGATCATAAAAAGATCAACGGTGGAGATAGCGTCAGAGGATCACAATCGCAAAGGGCGAAGGGTGGCACCGTTTGAAAATTGTGATTGTGATTGCGCGATTGAATGCTGGCTATTGGATCATGGGACCAGATCAACGACCCACATTCAATCGAAGGGAGATGGAGAGGAGCGACAAAGCGATAATGCGATTAGCGCTGGGCCATTGGATCCAGAGCCAGATCGATGGCAGAGATTAAATCGACGGGGATGAAGGTTGGTGCGATGAGTGGGAGGCGATGAGATCTGGGTGATTGGAACTCGAGAGATCAACGGCAGAGATCAAATCAGGGATTACAATCGCAAAGGGCAGAGGGTGGCACCGTTAAGAACTTGCGATTGCAATGGAGTGATTAAGCACTAGTCGTCGGATCTGGCGGGAAGATCGACGGTTCAAACATGATTGGAGGGGCGAAAGGGGAGGAGCGACAGGTGCAATGCGATTAACGCTGGGCCGTCAAATTCTAACCGATTAACGGTCAGGATCGCAGCGGAGGTCTATAGACCAAAGCATAATCGCATCGGGGATTTTAAGTTAACAAAGAAATGCGCTTGCCCGACACCTTCGATTGCGATAAGCGCCCGGGGCTTAAGCGCTTGGTCCTAGGTGCGGGGCATATGGCGGGGAAGTGGTTAAGGGGCTAGTTGAAAGGGGCTTAAGCCTTATATGTAAAATGAGCTATTTTGGGCCTATTTTCAATGCATTTAAAGGCCAAAGAGGGGTAATAGTAGAGGAAAAAGGGGTTATTAGCCAAACAAAGGGCATTTGAAGGGTTTAAAAGGGGAATTAGGATGATTTCGAAGGGTAAGAAGGGAATTAGAAGGGGAGTCAAGGGCATGAAAACAGAGGTTTAGAAGGGATGATATAAGGGGAAAAAAGGAGGCCTTTTGGGCATTTCTTCACAAACATAGAGGCTTTATAACTAGAAATAGCAGTGGGGATTTATCAAAGGACAAGGGCATAAGGAGGCTTCAAGGATGACGTGTTTTCAGAGGGAAATTCATTCCTTGAAGGCTCAAAAACATTTTAACCTCATGTTTTCTTGTCAAAAAATTCATAGGGGGCTAACAGTAGCTCCACATGGGGATGGCTTCTTCTTGAAGGAGTCAAGAATTCAGATAGTGATCTTTGGTGTAGGCAAGATGCCTGGTACTTGACCCATCCATTTTCTTTCTTGGATCAGCTGCCACAAATCATGAAGACATCATATCAGCAGTAAAATTCTCCCAAACAACTACCTACCCACACTATATTCCTACATTTTTTCTTCTGGGTGCATTTGGACTTGCAGACCCTTTACATCATCAATTCTCACAAATAGGAAAATAAACCTATTCTACTTCTACCCTTATTACTCCCTGAGACCAAATTAGACTATTGGCCTCATAGCTTCTCTACCTAATCTAATATCTGCTAGGATTAAACTGTCTAGTAGATTTCTTCTCTACATTCTAAGAAAAAAATTGAAAAATAGTAAGGCCAGGATTAGAATGTCTGGCTTGCTGGGCTTTGCAGAAATTAAAACCACTGACTACATGCTCACGGGCTAAGCTTTATTGAACTTTTTCCTACCTATCCTACTCTAACTGGACTATTTACAATTCTAGCTTACAAACAGTGTCTTCCAATGCAACCAGTCCATCAAGTGATCCCATGAGTGGTCTTCCTTGCTCAACTCCTTGAGCAGGCTGGATAGGCAGGGCTGCTCCCACTCTTTTTGTTCCACAACAGTAGCTACAAATATTTTTCTTGTTGTCTGCAACATGCTGCTCAAAAAGACCCTTGATCCTTCTTCAAATGTGTGCAAGAAATGAACATAAGGATCATGAAATGATACTTGGTTATGAATATCTAGCAGGCAGGCTTCAACTAGGATTTCCTCTTCTTCCACTGGATCAAGAACAAGACTCTCTTGAGAAAGAGAATCTCCCTCATCTTCTTCATTTTATGAACTGGAGGACTCATCATATATGGCAGTGTTGTCCTCTTGGAGCTCCGAGATGTTCTGATCAGGTGGGTTGAGCTCTGTGAAAAGATCCATGTATTCTTGAGCAGGGGTTTGGTCTATTGCTTCCTTTGTTTCAAGAGAAGTTCCCTTGTTTTCAGTCTGCTCAAAAATATCTTCTTTGTTTTCCTCCTCATCTTCTGAAAGGAAAGACTGCTAGTTTCTAATTTCACTGATGATATGTGGTAAAGCATAATGAAGATTCGAGGAATCTTCATCTGCTATTATACTTTTTTAGCTCTCCTCATCAGTGTCATAAATAGGTTGGCTCGACCAAGTCAACCATTCTGGATGTTCAACAGGTCTTTCTTCATTCTGATTCTCAGAGGAGCTTTCTGGATCTGTACAATCAAACTCAGGAGATGAATGAGAAGGAGTGTGAGTTCTATAAAAGACTTCAGAGGTGGACTGCCGATTTAATATTTGATCAATCTCTTCTTCTGTCAAAGGGGAATATTTTCTTGTGGTTCTTTGAGCAGAAGTGTAGCAGCTCTCTATTTCTTGTATTAGCTGATTTGGAGGTAGGATGTCTTCTTGAACCTCTTATAGAATATCTTCAGTTATGCTTGCAGGGAAATCTTGAGGATCTTCTGATGTTTCTTGATCTCTCTCTGATTCAAACCAATCCTCATGAACCTGATGATACTCGGTTAGACTACAAGGCTCATGAGTGGTTTCTTCTTCCACATCAGATTCTGCATATTCTATGTGGTCTCTTATTTCCTCAAAGCAACATTCCCTATCGGCTTTTGCCCATAGGTCGTGATACTCTCTGGTCAACATTGTACACGACACAGGAAGGCAATCAGGTGGTTCCTGATAATTTTCCTCTTCATCTTCCATAGATTTTAGAGCATCATACATGTCTTGCTCATTATCTAGGTCTTGAGTTTGTTCCTATTCTGGAAGAGGCATAAGCTGTTCTAAATAATCATCATTTGCATTCAGATTAGCCATATACATCTCCAACACTTTACCAAACAATTCTGCTATTCCATTTAATTGATCATACAAAGCATCTAGCTTTGTATCTCTGTCCATGTCTGGATCCATGTTCCTGTAAAGATGGTCACTGCATCTTCTCAACCAGTTCAGATTCTTCTACCAGTGGAGTCATTTGGTCTTTGGGAGTTATGGAGTGTGGAGTCGCCAGGTGGATGAATTTGACTATTTGGAGCAGGCTATTGTCCACCATCAGCAATGAGATACCAATCTAACCAGAGATTCTAGGTCTTTGAGTGCCTAAATTTTTTTAAGGTGAAATGCACTCAATTCCCTAGCAAAGTCACCATTATGTTGTGATGAAAATGGGACATAGACCAATGTTAGCAGTTTAGGCACTCAGATTTTTCCCCAACGGAGTCGCCATTATGTTGTGGTTCCCATGTTTTGGCCAGATTGGCAAGACCAAAAGATGAGACAACATCAGAACCACTTTGGGATCCTAGGATCTAGCCCTCCTGGATCCGGAGAGGGATCTCTCCAAATAGAGAAAAGAATGATATATCTTTGAAAGCTCAAAATAAGGTATTAGGCTAGGTATGAAACACAAAGGGGGGTTTAAAATGATTTGGTTGGTTGGTTGCTGGGTTGAGTCACGAGATCACAGACTGAGAAAGTAATGGGAAGAAAGGAGCAGAGTAGTAGGACGTTTCGACAAAAGAGAATGGGTTAAGGCTGTGCCATCCATTGGGCTATGGAGTCATGAAAGGTAATTACATGAAAACCACTAAGCAAGGCTTCCAGAGGGCAAGTCATCTACACTAAAGTATCCTTTTAGATAGATGATGGAATGGAACATTAAGGATTGAAAGTGAAAGAAGGAAAGCAACCAAATTTCTGTCTATAGATCAAGTCAGAGGTCATTTAACTCCAGACCTGCTTGGACATACTCAAAGGCAGCTTTCAATGGAGGGACAAAGAGGCAGCTTATAGATTGGACTAGAGGTCATTTAACTCCAGGTCTGCTTTAGCATGCTCCAAGGGAAAACAGAGATAAGTTTTAATAGAGCCAGGGTCTATAGATCAGAGAAGGACTTTGAACCTTTAATGCTTTGACACCAGCAAGAGATCTTAGAAAGGCCAGCTGGTCGCACAAGGACCCTAGTGGATAGGGCTAACTCTAATCCCTAGTATCCCAAATCTTCCATCTTAAACCCAATAAGAATAACTGAGCAGCAAACCTCGAATTCACACATCAGCTAGCAGGAAATAACATCCACTACACTGGTTAAACCACGGGAGTCTACTCTTAGTTTCACTATTAGAAGAAAACATTAAAGGTAGGGAGAGCAGAGACATAGGGTACCTAACAAGGGTAAATCCTATGCCATATTTCTGATGCGTGCCAGAAGAAATGAACAACATGTAATGTAAATAAACGATGCAAAAAGAGAAACTTCACCCGTAGTAATATACCAGGATCCAATGAAATTTGCTTGATTAATTGATGCAAAACCAGTCACATACACTGAGATCAATGGCTAATATAGTCAGAACTCTCTCCTCCTAGCCTACTACATAAAAAATACTCTGCTACTCCCTCCCAAGACTGTTCTAACAGTCAAAATGAATCCCTCTAACAGGAACGGAAACAACTAAAAAACAACGCTTTACAATTTGTTCTTGGAGATTATTATAGGAGAAGAGAATAAAAATAGTAGATGATATTCATTAAATGGATCTCATTAAGACAAAGTGGAAAAAGAGTTCATGCCCACTCTCCTTAACGGCAATCTGCATCGCTGTAAGTACTATATAGTATGGTCTGGGAGTCTCTGTCAGGTCGGCTTTGACCTCTGATGTTTCGTGAAGTCCTTCTGGCTGTAAGGCCCTTTGTTCTGTCTTCTGAAGCAAGTAAGGTGACTGAAAGGTCTTCAGGTCTCCATGCTTCCATAACTACAGTCCTAACAGTCTTTAAGAAGTTTCTGTCAGAGTAATTAACAGTTTTTGGGCTCGAGGAGGCATGGAGACTACTGTAGGAAGGTGTACCTCTAGAGAAAACGCGCTCTGCTGTTATGTAGCACTGATATGACTTGTTGGTGCGCTCTTTGTTCTGCAAACTGCACTTTATCCTTTGAATTTTGGATTAGGCACTAAATATTTGATTGACAGGCCCAAATCCCTCAAAAACGCTTCTGTTGTTTCACTTTGGCGCTGTTGTAATGGCCTCTCTGTGCTCTGAATCACAATGGCTATGATTACAGCAAACAAAGTGAATTAATCACTCTATATACCCTACACAGTAAAAATGAACCAATTATAAAATACGTGGAGGGGTGGAAGGAATGTTGTGGAGGCCTGGAGGAACGGTGGTGGCAACTGTGGAAACGATGGATGCAATGGACAGTGGTGGAGAAATAACACTTTAGTGCTAAAGCACCAAAGCTTAAACCTTAGGAAAATACAATGGAAAACACAGAAAATGAAAGAAGCGGGTCTTATGATGTGGAACCCGGCATGGGCGGAGGGCGATTAACTGCGGACCACTAGATCATAAAAAGATCAACGGTGGAGATAGCGTCGGAGGATCGCAATCGCAAAGGGCAGAGGGTGGCACCGTTTGAAAATTGTGATTGCGAGTGCGCGATTAAGTGTTGGCCGTTGGATCATGGAACCAGATCAACGGCCCACATTCAATCGGAGGGAGATGGAGAGGGGCACTGGAGCGATAATGCAATTAGCACTGGGCCGTTGGATCCGGAGCCAAATCGACGGCGGAGATTAAATCGGCAGGGATGAAGGTTGGTGCGATGAGTGGGAGGCGATGAGATCTGGGCTGTTGGATCTCGAGAGATCAACGATGGAGATCAAATCGGGGATCGCAATCGCAAAGGGCAGAGGGTGGCACCATTAAGAACTTGCAATTGCGACGGAGCGATTAAGTGCCAGTCGTCGGATCTGGCGGGAAGATCGACGGTTCAAACATGATCAAAGGGGTGAAAGGGGAGGAGTGAGAGGCGCAATGTGATTAATGTCGGGCCATCGGATCCTAACCGATCAATGGTTGGGATTGTGGCGGAGGTCTATAGACCAAAGCCCAATCACATCGGGGATTTTAAGTTAACAAAGAAATGCGCTCGCCCGACACCTCCGATTGCGATAAGCACCCGAGGCTTAAGTGCTTGGTCCTGGGCGTGGGGCATATGGCGGGGAAGTGTTTAAGGGGCTAGCCGAAAGGGGCTTAAGCCTTATATGTAAAATGAGTGATTTTGGGCCTATTTTCAATGCATTTTAAGGCCAAAGAGGGGTAACGGTAGAGGAAAAAGGGGTTATTATCCAAACAAAGGGAATTTGAAGGGTTTAAAAGGGGAATTAGGATGATTTCGAAGGGTAAGAAGGGAATTAGAAGGGGAGACAAGGGGGTGAAAACAGAGGTTTAGAAGGGATGATATAAGGGGAAAAAAGGAGGCCTTTTGGGCATTTCTTCACAAACAGAGAGGCTTTATAACTAGAAACAACAGTGGGGATTTATCAAAGGACAAGGGCATAAGGAGGCTTCAAGGATGATGTGTTTTCAGAGGGAAATGCATTCCTTGAAGGCTCAAAAACATTTTAGCCCCTTGTTTGCTTGTCAAAAAATTCATAGGGGACTAACACCCTCCAAAATCTTTACTTGTCCTCAAGAAAATGTATAGGGAGAGAAAAATTTCTCCCCTCCTCCTCATGTGGCCTCCCATCAATAGCCTCCATCACTACATCAAGAGAATCTGCAAATAATCGCCATTCAATGTTTCCTCCCAAGCGTGCAAAACAAAATGGTCTACATCAATCAGAGGCGGAAAGTGCGAATGGAAACCTGCTTGCTGTCTCATGGCCTCCACAAAGTCGAAGTGATGACCAACATGGTGAATGAGTGCCTCCCTCACCCATGCTATCATCCAAATGAAGTGAGTCACCCTCCAACATGGCAACTCATGAAGAATCTCCTCCACCTTTGGCTCCTGAAATATAGGTGGGCTAAATAAATGAATATGATAGGCAAGAGGGCCTATCCCATGCCTTCCTCCTCTCCACTTATGATAAGTGTGGAGAGCATGTTGATCTTGGGCTACAACATGATTGCCCTCCAATGGCAAGAGGAAGATTGAGTCTCCAAAGGATCTTCCTTCAAAATCATGAGACATGCCAACCCAAACCATTTCATCCAAGATGAATGGCACATCATCACCATTTGGCATCCAAATCAGAAAAATGCTAAAAGTTATGTGCACTTTTGGATGGTACCAAAGGTTCTCTGAGTGGATATTACGCAGTCTTCCCAACTGCTGTTTGAGAATGTCATGTGGAAAGTGGTTTTGTGACAAGTTATAAGTTGTGTATGTTTGCTCTTCCAACATGGGGAAGTAAGCATCAATGTCTATCATGTGTACATAATACACTTGCCCAAAGTCATGTATAGATGGGCTACTATCATTACAAGCATTGGCCCTCAAGTGACCATGAAACCAAAAAATACTCTTGCTCTCTTGTGGAGCAATGCACTGCTCATATATGGTGAGAAGATACAAATACTCAATAGAGTAATCAACAAGTACAAAAATTTATTTCTTACCATGCATAGTGAGTAGGCTGAAAGTGAGGTCCAAGTATAAGTTCCCCCATGAGGATCCCCTCATAAAAATCTGCAAGAAAAAGGGATACCTATACTCCTTGGAACACTCCATCAATAAGAACACACTCCCATGTGACAACATTGTAGGCCTTAGAAATAAGGCTCCATGACTCCTCTCTTTGACATTCCATATGCCAAAGCCATCCACCATCATGCTGCTATGTGAGAAGATATCCTTCCTACATGGAAGTATCCCATGACCCTTAAATTTTGAAGGGTAGCCTCCTTGCACCATGAATGTGCCTTCCCCTTATTTAGAAATCTCATGTAAAGTATGGGAAGAATGTTGCCCATACTCTCTCAAATGCAACCACAACAACAACAACTTTTGCTGCTTCCTCATCTCTCCCTCATACAGGCCATGGAGTAAGATCATGATGGTCAACTTGTATGATGCCTCATACAAATAGGTCTTCTTCTGCTCAATCATATGGGTGCCATGCCATCCCATTGGGTTCCCTCTCCATACAAAGCTTCCCTTGAACAAAAACATATCAGCAATACATGGAAGCAAGGTACAATAAAAACAAGTTGCCAAATGAAAACCAGAGAGTGAATCATAGTTCCACTCATGGAACTAGCGCAGTGCATCCTTTGCCTGCATCAAAATAAGAGATAAAAAGTGCTTTACCAGCCACTTGTTTGTTGCCACAGTCATCTCACAAGATGAAATCATGAAGTTACAATATGGTGTCAATGGTGCACACCAAGAATCATGTGGCTTCCCCCAAAAACCATCAAAAAGATAGCCAAAATCAATGCTACAAGTAGTTGCAATTACATCAACATACAATATGCAAGAAAAGAAAATTCTTCTTGTTACATCATGCTACTCAAATAAGGAGAAGAAGTACAATACAAAATATGAAATGATACCTCCTCCATCATGTACTTGAGATCTTGAGCTGAAATGGCTCAACTGGAAATTCTCCCTCACCTCCAAAGAATAGGGAAGTGGTTGTGACCTCCTCTTCATTACCATCTGGGCTATGCATCTCTCCATATGCTGATATATGTCATGTTGGATGCCCTCCCAAGTGAACTCCATCAAATGGAAATATGCCTCAAAGTGCATAGAAGAGAAGTCCTCATGTGCTACATGTAGCAACTTCTCTTTGAGACTAGAAGACCTAGTCAAGAGGATCCTACCATAGGAATAGATGACCACATCATCCACCATGTATCTATCATCTCCATCCAGGTCATCAAGAATCATGCATGCACCAAGATCCTTGGAGTACTCTACCAAGAGCTGAGATCTCCAATAAGGATCAATCCTCCTAAGAGACAGTGATGGTGATCTGGCATGTGAAGCTCTCCTCATGTTGTTGCCTGCTACTTTGACATCCCCCATGCCAAATTCCTCCTCCAAACTCTTCACCTCTCCAAAATCTAAGAGTGGTGAATCCAAAGACAAGATGTCTTCCATCAACTCTAGATCAGGTGGCCTCCTGGGTGGAATTCCTCCATGTGGTGAGACATCAATGTCAAGATTAGACTACACATATGGTTGGGAAACCTTGCCCTTGGTCTCACAGTGCAATACAGTATGCCTTCTCTTTGCACTAGCTCTCTGAAATAGAGAAGGGTGTGTGCCTCTCATCACATGATGCTTCTCTTCCTCCTTACCTCCTCCTTCTAGTTGCAATGATGCACAATCATGTTGCTCCCTGATTATGCTTGGACCCCCATGTATGAGATCCTGGGGAACTTTTCTTAAGGATACAAGAATCCCTCCTATGGGAGCATGTGCTCCTCCTCCCTCTGCATGAGGTACTATATGTTCTCTAAATATGATAGTGTTGTTGCCCTCATCTACATCAATGTGTATGGGCAACATCTCAATAGTTGGATCCTCCTGTGAAAAGGAGATCCCCATGCCCTCTTGTTCAAGAATATGAATTGGAGGTGTTGCTTCAAGCAATGTGTAATGCAAGATGTCAGATTCTCCCATGGTTTTCTGAAGTGGGGTTTCCTTTATAACATGCATGGGCTTTGTTCTCTCAATTTTTCTGTGCTCATGTGTCTTAGGAAGTTTCTCATCAAACCTTCCCACCAATGTTTCTATGAATCTTGCATAAGAGGAAGTGTTTGCATTTTTCAAAGAACAAGATTCAAAAATCCACCATGCATGAGCCTTACCTCTGAAATGCAGCGCTACAACTTTGATGGCTTCATCTTCAGAAATATGGTGCAGCTGCAAATAGGAGTCTAGCTCCTTCACCCAAGCTCCAGCTGAACATGTAGGTGTTCCGGAAAAAGTAAATAGAATAAATCTACCTGCATCATGCTGCTTGTCCTTCTCCACCTGGATATTGCAAAACTCTTGGAAATCAGTATGATCTCTAAACCTCTTAGTTTGAGATTCATACTCCTGCAACAAATCACTAAGAGTTCTCCTCTTAGGCATTTTTCCTCCTCCCATCCATCTCAAGATAGATCTGGGCACTTGACTGCGCTGTGCATCATGGTGTGTAGCTACATGCACACACTCCCCATGTGTAAATCTAGATTTAGCTCTAGATCCAAACTCCTTTGGAGATCCCATCTCCAATCTCATTTTCTTCAGCTCTCCTTGAAAGCTCTACATAGATTTTGGAAGAAGCGTTGTAAGCTTGTCTTCCTTTCTTCCTTCACATACTAGAGCCTTTTGGTTTCTGTCCATCTCTCCTTCCTATGAAATGTAATGGCCTGAGATCCACAGGATGAGCCAAGATTATGCTTTGATACCACTATAATATCCCAAAATCAGGATAGCTCATGAATCATGCACTAAAAATGCATTTCCAACAACATATGCAATAAAACAATGAAATGGACTCTTGGATCCTATATATTTGTCAATATACAACCTAAATCCAAGAATAGAGCTGAAACAAATCAAACTAGGTGGGTTAAACGGATCTCCCACACCTAGGATTGCCAAAATGAGCTAAAACCCCAAACACTGCAACACAATGAATTTTGCATAAAAGAAATTGTGTAGTCTAAGAGAGGGTTTACACATGAAAATGGTAGAGACAAATAGATTTGGAATTATATTAGAAAATATGCTCAGAAAATGAGATCTAGTCTCCTTTATACAAAATACAAGAGAACGATCCGGCAAGGGTTTCTTGTCAAACACTCTCCATACAAAATGTGATGTTCAGAAATTTACTGAATCACCACTGCAACACTGAAGCTCATGAGTGTATAAGGTTGAAATATTTCTGATCTAATGTAGATCCCTCAGGGGCTTCCTCCCATGAAAGGTTGGACCTATCAATCACAAGAAAACATTGCAATGGAGCCACTAGACCATGCACTGAATGTTGCCTCCAAAATAACGCATTTCCTAGCTGAAACAACGTTGGGAATGTATGGGAAATGTGTGGTCTGATACCACAGATCTGAAATAGGCTCAGGAGCTCTCCAAACAGGTCCCTCCAATGAAGGAAACCTTCCTCCAATGAGAAACTAGCTCAGGAACTGGGATTCCAATCCCTTCCACTGCTGCACCCAGTAACACTACACAATCTTCAGCAAAAACTGCACTGATGAAGTTGGCTAGAGCTTGGCCTGAAAACCTAATGTGGAATGATGAATGCAAACTCTCCCAGTGAGACTCCTCAAGGAGAGAGGTGGGATTCTCGCTCGGGAACACCCGGTGCTAAATAGCACTGTTACCCTGCTGAACAGTAAGAGGAAGCAAAAGTCTGAGAAGACAAGAATAATGATCTAAAAACATGAAGAATAATGCTGCCATCCTCTCCCTTAAATAAAACATGATTTTGCTTGCCCTTGGCCCCACTCAATTAGGTCATCTCTATCCAAAGATACATCTCCCTCCAAAATTGCATTATTCCTTCTTAGATTCCTCCTCCTCCACAACTGCACTGTTGACTTAGTCAAAGTGGACTTAATCAACTTGATTTTATCCCTGTTCACACATGGAGGTGTTTTATTAAGCTAGAAAGAGTGTCCCCCTTTCACACTTGGAGTGTTTTTATCCTCCTTAGGAGACTTCTGGGCTTTTCTACCCATTTATTCATCGGCTAGAGCTGCTACTAACTCTAATGTTCCATTTAGCTTTGAGGCAAAAATTTTGGAACATTACACGCTCCCAAGTTTATTTTTTTTCAGTCGCCCTTCGGGCCTCTCACACTCAAGGAGCACCTATTGTAATTACTTCTCTCTACTCTTGGAATGTCAACCCATCATTCCTCTCCCCCTCACATCTCATCAATTCCTTCCCTCATGTGCTTATGTAAACCCAACTCTCATCTCAATCGCCTCATCCTTCCGTGAGCTCTTTGGTCTTTGTTTCTATTTCCCTTTCCCCTTGTTGCCCCGTCTCAAATTTCCCCCCCTGCTCTGTTTCACTCAGCCCTCCTATCTAATCTATCCCGACTCCTTGCTCCTTTTCAGCAGTCGGCTGGTATGCCTCCCTTTCGCTCCAATACATCGGCTCAAGTAAGGCGCGACAGAGGTTGTGGCTCGCGCTAGACCACTCCAAATAGACCTCCCACCACAAGAGCAGAAGTAGAGGCAATAAATGTTGCTCTGGTTTATGAAAAGGAAACCAGTCAGTCCGTCAAAGATAAATTGAGAGGCTGGAAGAGAGGGCCAGAACGGTGCGCGGGAGAGTTACCATAGAGGAAGTTGATGAGGCATCTAATTGGATCCCTGATCCATGTTTAACTTGAGCAAGAGAAAACCTATTCAGCAAAGCCATCGAGCTGAATTGACAGATAAAGACACTCCTGGCTATGGCCCTGCAAGAACAAAGGGACAACAACAATGTCCTCGAAAAAAGGATTGATGCTCTAACTGCAAAATTTTTAATTTATGTGAGCGATGCTCGTCATTGCAGATTTATAGAGAAAAATTCCCCCCCATTACGCCCTCCTCAAACGCCAAATAACCAGTCGTCAAAAAAATATGTAACTCAAAGAAGAAGCAGGTGACCCCTCTACCAGCAAGCCTCTCTACAACCAGTACAACCCTATATGCATAAGCCCATCTTTTTGTGGCAAAGCTCAGTTCGCTTTAGACTATGGCAGCACTCTGGAGCGTCCTATTAGCATTGATGACCATTCGGGGGATGATCTAGACTAATTCGACCCTTCTATCTCCAGGTTTTCTGTTTAAGATCAAAGTTCTTCTGCTTACTCTAACAAATCCAATGCTAAATTTCAAAAGCGAGGCGAATATGCCTTTTTTCCTAGAGTTGTGTCTCCATTTTTTCTGTTTCAGCCTTTTCCCCTTCTGTATTCTCCCCTGTAAAATCACTCCGAGAGGGAAAAATGCAGTCCAAAGCTGTGGGCTTGGAAAGGACTTTCGGTGTTGAATACCCTCTCACGCCAGTCTTGTTTTGAACATTGATGCAATCTCCGGTTTCTGTTGTTAATAGATCTTTTTAAATTACAAAAAAAATATTAACATTCAAAATTTCTGGGTTTTTTTCTTTTCGATGGAGCCTTTCAAGATGCTCTACCCAAAGGAAGCGTTGAGTCTAATATGTTTCTTCCAAAATCTTTTCCTTAATTTCAAAGTTGGAGTTGGTCAATCTTTAGATAATCAAAATCACTTCTTTTAATATTAACCAAAATTAAAGAAATAACTTTAATATTTTAAATTAGCACTTACCATTTTTTATAAATTTTAATTTCTTCTTATCTCTTAATTTTTTCTCAATTTTTAATTCTTATTATCCCTTGAATTTTTTCTCAATTATTATTGTTAAATGTCATTACCAAAAAAATAAAACAACTAATAAAATGTACTCTTTAATGTTATTATAAAAAATTAAGAGATATGATTAACTAATATTGTTTATATTAATATATATGTATATATGTGTGTGTTTTATTTTTTGTATATATATGTTTTTAATATAATAATGAGTCATGTTAAATTAAAAATATGGAGAAAAAACTATAATTCATGAAAATGGAAATAATAGAAAAAATAAAAAAACAAAATATAAAAGTTAAATATAAAAGAAATAAAGCTAAAAACAAAAAAATAGAAACTAAATGGAAGTTATTAAAAAGTCACCTAATCACTTTACAAATAAATAAATTTAAATAATAATAAAAAATAACAAAAACTGAATTCTTAATTTCAAACTATGAACTCTCAATATTAAACTATGAAAAATAGCATTTTTTAAAAATCAAAACAAACTAATATAGGCTCAAAACAAAATTCAATAACTATATATTTTTAAGTAATATTAAAATAGTAATAAATCTTTAATTTTTTTTTTTTTTAAATGAAAGTCTACCTACATCATGTGAATTCAATTTGAGGTACTTTCAATTTTTGCATTAACTTACTTTACAAGAGAATCTTAATTTTTTTAAGTGGTGATTTTAGGATTTTAAAATTTCCTTTGCATTAACTTACTTGACAAGAGAATCTTAATTTTTTTAAGTGGTGATTTTAGGATTTTAAAATTTCCTTTGCATTAACTTACTTGAGAAGAGAATCTTAATTTTTTTAAGTGGTGATTTTAGGATTTTAAATATTCATCAATCACCGCGGGCCGGATGTTAAAAAAACGTTCGCGAGCCACCTTCGCGATCGGTTTGTTCACTGTGGATTCCGAGCTTTTCTGGATTCGGAGGCGTTGGAGGTGGGGGAAAACGTCAGCTTTCAAATTGGAGGAGCTATCGCAAGCGCGTCAGTCCATATAGCCATATTTTCACCGAGGTATGCCGAGTCATCATGGTGCCTTAATGAACTAGTCCAGATGTTGGAGTCGGGTGCTCCCATCATCCCAGTGTTCTACCATGTGAAGCCCTCTCAACTTCGGTGCACGCGTGGCAGAGGAGGTTGGTTTGCCCGATTCGTAAGAAAATTGGCGTGGGTAACGAAGAGCAAAGATGGAACGTATGCTGAAGCCCTGTGCAATCTCGAACGGAGTATGACGTAAGATGCTCAAACTCGGAGAGAGAAACCGCAATACGAAGCGAGCACCATTGAAAAGTGGAGAGATGCTCTATCACGCCTTGCAGATATAGCCGGTTTAGAGCTGGAGGAGTGTAACGGGTGAGAACTCTAAAACTCTAACCAATGGCTTTATGTTACCTAAATATATATAGGTGTAATATTGTTTCATCAAATGAATCTTCATTCTGCAGCATCGATAGAGTATTAGAAAGAGATAGTTTTACCAGGATTCGGAAGATATATTTAGCCGTTAATAGAAAAAGTCGTAAAACATATGATATTAACGTTATAACTTATATTAGAATTGAATGATATAATCTAAAAATTTTGAATTTAAATTTCATCGATTTTGGAATGGATGGACGACGAAAAATGGGCTCTTTTATTTCATGTTTAATTGATTGGACGTATTTTACCTTTTCAGCTGTGTAATTAGCAGAGATGGAGTGTTTACCTGGTTTTTAAAAAATAATTAAACTAGCAATTGCACCACATGTTGCAAAGGAAACGCTGTAAAGCTCTAGCATAAAAAAGAATAGCCCACAATAAAAAGGATGTGATATGTTATGCAATTTAATTGAATATTTAAATTACAAATATCAATTATTTTATTTTATTTTAAGTATACCCTAGCATAAAAAAGAATAGCTCACAATAAAGAGGATGTGATATGTTATGCAATTTAATTGAATATTTAAATTACAAATATCAATTATTTTATTTTATTTTAAGTATATGACCATACAAGGTAGAAAAACATGTGAACCCTAGTTGAAATTCATATGCTTATGAATACCCTGCATCTCCGTGTCCATGATATTTTCCACTCCCACTACATTTATGAACTCTACCACCAACAATGATTGCATTTAATGGTCATGTTCATCTTATTTATCCTTCTTGGAATATGTTGGTATTGGGATACCAACCTAAAACAAATCTCAATAATGTTCTAAAAGTTGTTTTTTTCCAATACAATGACGAGGCAAAGCCATGACTCCATATTTAATTCTTCAAGTAAAGGCCTTTCTAAACAAAATATACAAATTCCACACCCTATAATTGAGTGGCTTGAGAGCAAGGATGAAATAACTAATAATTTTGCCTGCATTTTTTCCCAATAAGCACAAATACAATGAAGACTCAAAATTACATGAGCCTTTCATTCTCCTATCTTTATTGTTCTTTGCATCCTTAAAAGTAGAAAATACTTATACCTTACAAAGGCTTATACCTACTAAGGCTTATACTACTGCAAAGGCATCCCATGATCTAAGAAGACCATTGAGTGTTTTAATCACTAGTTCTTGATGAGAGATGGATTCTCCAATTGCTTGAATTTAATCTGCTATTTGAGAAAATCCTTACAAAATAAGAAGCCAATGTTTCGTCATTAATAATCCAATGTTTCGTCATTTAACAATGCATTCTTATTACGAAAATATAAACATTATGATGACACTCTACAGATTTTTCATGCTATAAGGGGCAGGGTCGGCTATCACATCAAATTCCCACAATATATATTTCGTTCACTAAAATTTGTTCAGTAGCAACAAAACCACTCTTGATTTTCATTACTGGTTCGATAGCAGAAAACGAGAAGTTAATCTAAATTCATTTTTCCCAACATTAAGTTAATCTTGCCTCAAAAGACTACGATTACGGTGTGCTTTTAAAGTTTTATAGATGAATTTGGAGAAAAAACATGGCCAAATCCCCCTCTAATAAAGTTTCATTCACGTTTCATTATGGCCATATTGGCTAAAGGTGAACCTAAAACATCAATTTCAAATAGAATTACAGATCAATGAAAACTTATATGGTTGCTTCGCCAGATTCCTACTCTTAGGTTCAATGCCATGCCCCTTAATTAATGTAAAAATAATAAGATATTTAAATTTTGAATTATCATTTAAAGATAGAGTTTTATTAATTATTATTATTATATATTAGAAATTCTCATAAATTGATGTAAAAGATAGAATTTTATTAATTATTATGATGATTAGCCTATAGAATCTAGTCATGATGAATAACGGCTTTGCAATGAGATGTTTTCATACGAACGGAGATGTTTTCATGCTAGATGAGTTTGGTCATTTGCATTCAACATAATAGTACAACGCAATTGAAAAATATAAATTGTTTATGTTTGATTTTTTTTTTTTAATTATGTGAGAAATTTATATTTTAATTTTAGTAATAAAATATTAAAAATATTATTTTTTATTAATTAAATATTTTAATTATTTATATATTATAATAATATAAATTAAAATAGTTAATCATTAATATATTTAAAAATGTTATTACAATTTCAACTAAAAGATATACAAATTACACTCAACAAGGATATAAAAAATCAGTAATAAAAAATAGTTTACATACTCTTGAGTTTTGAATGGAGGAAAACTCAAAACATATATATATTATATTGAAATATATATATATATATATATATATATATATATATATATATATATATATATATATATATCATTTAACAAAAATAAAAAACATAATAAAAATATATTAACATTCAATTCAATATTTTTTTAATTTAATAAAATAAATTTGAATACCAGTTTTATTCATCATCTTAAAACAAATTTTATTCAGAGAACCAATGCAAGAAATTATTGCATGAATTGTAAACTATAGAAGTTGGAATGAAATTTCAGCTATTTCATATCCACGAAAAAACAAAGTATAAGTATAGTCCGAGGGGACTTAAATGAATCTCATTCTGGAAATTAAACATATATCGTTATAGAGCAACTAATAAGCAACACCAAAATTTAGATTAAGCACCATGCTAAAGAATCACTTTATATCAAACTGGTTATAGTATCTAAACAATCTTTAGAAAATATGCATATAAGCAAAGGCATCATGAAACATCTAGAAAATACGACTATGGATAAGTGATTTCAGAGTCTCATAGTCTCCATAAAAATGTAACAAATAAGTGCACTGGTAGAATACTCATTTTGCAAAGAGATAGTTTAACTACATGCTTTCTATAAGTTAATGAATAGCCTTTAGTAGTAAAGAAAAACACTTCTTACAATAGCACCTGTAACTTTATCCTCCATCATTAAGGCGTTACAGGCCTTCTTCAAAGATTTTAATTAGGAAACTGACCTGAGTCCGTGTCGATTTGATTTGGAAGGAAGCACAAGGGCATTAATTTAGGAATAAGTGCTTAAAGTTGAGAAAACAAGCTCGAATACAAACTGGTAACTATACGTGTACCTAGGTATACTAGTAGCAAAGAAAAACGTTACAGGAGGCGAGAAAAATATTGAATTAAGAAAACCTGATCTATAAGTAATACAGGTAGTTGGAAAACAAAGTGTTACCTCAAGTATAGTGACACTCGTGATTGATCTAGAAACCATGCGAGATGCAGGTGAAAAAAAGCGATAAACATTAGTATAAAACCTGCAAATTTAACTAAGAGAGCTAATCACAAAAAGATATAATTCAACACAGCATAATACTGATTAGAGGGGAGCCTTTGCGTGCTCCTGGAAGGAACTGGGACGTGTTCTCAACTGAATTGTTAGGGGTAATAACGAGTTGGTGAAGTCTTCTCCCTTAAACATGGGAACATACTAAAAAATAATTATCCTTTTAAGAAAATTAGAAAAGACTTATAAGTAACAGAATGAGAAAAGAAATTTACCTAAACCATATAGGGGAGTGAAGGATGGGTGAGTTATTCATCAAGCCCATCACCTGAAAAGAAAAGGGAATTTAAAAGCCTCTCCATAGAACTAAATTTAGCGTTTAAAATAAATATTAAATTAGAAAAAAGGAGTACAAATATGTAGTTAGCTAAAATATATTGTAGCGTACCTACCAAAGAAATTCATACGCGAGGCGTTAGAAGAAACCAAAATCTCATTAACCAATATATCCCCATAGTTGAGAGGTTCCAAATCAAACGAGGGAGATGAACATGTTTTTAGAGAAGAAAAATAAAACTTAATAAAGGAGATGAGCGCTCAGGAAACTTGAGCTATGAACCAAATATCCAAGATCTACCATTATCATTAAAAAATTTAAGTGAATCGTTCTATTGGAAAAGAACTTATCTTAAAATTTAACAATCTTGGTGAATTTTACTCAAAAAAGTCATCATTCAGCCCTACGGCCAAGCAAGATATTGCATCAAAATGCTTAAAGCATGGGCTTTTGTGATGTCGTCTTTCAACGAAACTACCTGATCTGAAAAGATTCTTGAGATGATCACTCATTGTTGGAATTATGGTCGATAGTTTTAGAGAAAAAGGAAGCCTTCTCGAACGATGCCATACGCGAATCTTCTCATCCTTGTGGGCACTGTACACCTTTCCTGCTACCACGAAAGACTTTATTGATGCATTTTCGCAATGGACAGTTTTCACATGAACCATGCCACAATTTTCAATATTCAGAATTTGTATATTTCCTTTCTCTGTGCGGCGTACACAATGTTGCGGCCCAACGTTGCAATAGAGATTATGGCGTTGTTGTTTGCTGTTATCCTTGTGATGGAGTGAGCCAAGAAATTACTGAAACACCAAACATGACCGTGTTTGAGATAATGCCTCATTTATGATGCATACTAAAGTTTAGGGATTGATTTGGTTTGTTGGAGGATGTTGAGATATTCTCTCAACCTCTCTCTCTAAGATTAGAATTAGTTGGATCTGAGTTCAACTATATATACGTATGTAATCTCTATTGATTGATGAGCAGTAATACAATCTATTGTTTTCTGTGTGCAATGTCTGCTCTCATAATTTCTCATATGGTATCAGAGTTGGTTCTAGCTTAATTCCCTCATGGGAAAGCTAGGAAGATGTGAGAGCTATAAATTGTAATCCTATGTAAATAGATAGGATTAGTGCATGTGAATGTAGAAGATTATTTTTGTTAGAGATTGTTGTAAGTTTCTCTAGAGGTTGATTTGGTACTGTTGAAGGAAGAAGGCAAGAATTTACTGTTGTTGTTGTTAAGCAGCGATCTAGACAAATATTAAGAGACGCATGTGAATTTCATGCTCTGCCTGTATTGAGTGAATTTGTTTCTATTTTAGAAAGAGAGAGGACGCGACTTGCTCGCAAGGGATCTATCGCAAGACGTGGACACCACTAGAACAACTGGTTCATTTGTGTCATTAAAATGGGAGCTCGTGGTTGAAGATCGAGACGTGTAGACGAAGAAATCAATTAAAACCGATACGCCTTATCATCTGCACCTTTGTGAGTTCGAACTGCATGAACGAGCCTGTATTTCGTGCGTGATATCTTTCCGCATAAAACTTACCGTCTAGTCTTGAAACTCATCCATAGTCAAAGGGAGCATTGCTCTTTTGATTCAAACGACCGATCTGCAACCGTTGAGACAGATAGAGAAGGAACTAGAGGCCTGCAATCTGGTAGCCACTTTGCCGTTTTGAGATCCGCCACACCAGGAGGAAGAAAATACTTAGGTTGGGTGCCCTTTTCCAGTCTCTTAATTACTTACATCTTCATTATCCCATGGCACACGGTAACCTTCCATCTGCATCCTCATGCTCATACGACTACAACAACTACTATGTCTATGACGTTTTTCTAAACCACCGTGGGCCGGATTACAAGAAAACCTTCGCCACCAATCTGTATAATCACCTTCGCGGATATAGTCTGGGAGTATTTCTGGACAAGTGGGAATTGCAAAAAGGAGACAGATTAGATCCTCAAGTCGAAGGGAAAAAAAAAATTCATTGGAGGTGACTTGTAAGTGTGAATAGGCGTGTTGAGTCTCCGAAGATGATTTGACGGTGGAAAAGTTAATGCCAGATAGATAATCACGTTTATTAAACAACAATGTTTTTAACACACGCACATCCAGTGGAAGTGACGGAATAAAGTTAATGGGCGTCGCGGGAAGCGCGTGAACGATAAGGGCATCACATGCAAAGCTGACGATGCATAGAAATTAGGAGTTTGTGTCAGATCTTATTTTGACTTTCATTTTATTTTTATATTTTTTAAGTTCTAAAGAAGAACCAATTATTGAATAGATTTACACAATTTAAAATAGTGGTTCTCAACGCTCTTCGGTGCCGAGAGAATGTATCGCTAATTTGATTGTGAGAATTTGCTATATGTTGTAGACTCTTGTTGTACTTCGGTGCTCCAAGATTGACAATTACAGGTTAACTTTACCTTGTGAGTTTGTAAGTGTGTAAAGGTCACTTTGTAGGATTGATCGCTAATCATATTCTGTACCTAGAATATTTTCCTATATGACTGTTGAAATTTATTCTTCGGGGTTATTTCACAGATGGAAATATTTCCATAGGGTAGTCCAGTGTCGAGACTCTTCTTCGGGGGTGTCAAGAATCTTTAATCTTACAAATTCAACTTTGATGGTCAGAAGCAGGTGTACTTTAAATGGGTTGAAAGGTAAGCTCGAAGATGTGAAGAAAGAAAGAGCGGAATCCAAAAGACTACAGAGTGGGTAGAGTTGCTGATGAAGACCAGCCAGACAAAGACAAATACAAATTTTGTAATTGTGATCTCAGTATTGTAAGTTTTCTGTAATGTAGGCATTAAGGGAGGGTGTTTGAGATAATGCCTCATTTATGATGCATACTAAAGTTTAGGGATTGGTTTTGTTTGTTGGCGGATGTTGAGAGATTCTCTCAACCTCTCTCTCTAAGATTAGAATTAGCTGGATCTGAGTTCAACTATATATACGTATGTAATCTCTATTGATTGATGGGCAGTAATACAATCTATTGTTTTCTGTGTGCAATGTCTGCTCTCATAATTTCTCATAGACAGCCTCTGATCTGTGGATGAATTTGGGAATAGTGGAATGTGAATATGGCCATTTGCAGTCAAACTGACATTCAGTTTGATCCATAACAAATGAAATTCAATAACCCAAGAAACAGAAGAATGGGAACGACATTTATGTTATTTTGGTGGACAGGTGTGAGACAGGTGTATGCAGAATGGTGTAGCAGGACAACCAACGACCAAAAATAATTTAATCGTCTAACACAAAGATCCCATGGTCATCCCATTGCCAGAGTAACTCCAGGAAAGTTGTTTTCATATAAAGACACTTTACAGCGTAATTAATGTATATTTTTTAAATATACATTTTAAATAATTAAAATTCACGATTTGCTTAAAAAATGATATCATCAAATTAAGGTTTCTAATTATTTGAGTGTTAAAAAAATTAATAGTTTGAGTGTTTAAAAATATTCACATGATATTGAAAAAAATTGATTTTTTAATAAAATTGTTATTATAAAATACAATTTTGTTATAACGACCATAACAATATATATATATATTAATTACTCGTAAAAAGTTACTAATGTCCATAACACAATGTTATATTATCAATACTTAAAAAAATAATAAAAAAATAACCAAATCATAATGTTATTTTAAATTATTTTATTGTAAGTTTTTTAGGATTATTTTATTATATCTAATATATTATTTTAAATAGAGTAGAGAATTGAACCAGTGACTTCACATCAAGGAGTATCTTAACAAACCACTGATCATCGTCTATCCAAGATCTCATGAACTATATTATTATTTAAACCTAGAGGAACCAACAACCAACATCCCCGCAACCTTGGTCTTTCAAGTTACAACAATTTCACTACATTTTATTGTTATTTAATTATAACTAGCAATTGCACCATATGTTGCAAAGGAAACGCTGCAAAGCAGTAACATAGGAAATAGTAGTATAGAGGAAAAAATATGTGATATGTTATATGATTTAATTGAATATTTAACTTGTAAATATGAATTATTCTATTTAAAAGAAAGTATAGGTTTGGAGAATTGTTTAGATAAAAAAATTGGTTTTTTATAACCTAGGCAGGCTCTTCCTTTCATAGTGATTTCTGATTATGCATTATGGGCCACATGATAGACTATAAAATGTAACAGATTTGCAAAATTGTAGGTGCACTTGGTATGCTTAGATTCTGAATTAAGTATAACCCCAAAAAATGTCACAATAACTCTAAAACACCATCAACATATGCATCAAAACCTTGTATACTTCACTTTGCTAAATTGATGAAATACCTAGCTTTCTGGTGAAACAACAATAATAACATCCATAATGGCCATCTCTTATTTTGTAATACAAATTTAAAAATCAAAACCCTGAACACTTTTGATGTTATGAAGCAGAAACATCAAAACTTCCCACTTCAAAAACCCAAAGCTTGCAGCCTGTCTTCAAGCCTTAACTTATACTGAACGAAGCCATTAGTGGGAAATGATTTATGGTGAATGAGATGCAACTAATCGAAGAGAAAATTTGTTAGGTTTGGTATATGTCAAATATAAGTACCTAGCTTTCTAGTTAAACAACAATAGTAGCATCCATAATGTCCATTTCTATTTAAACAACAATAGTATCATCCATAATGTCCATCTCTTCTTTTGTCATACAAATAAAAATATGAAAACCCTAATTACTCTTACTATTGTGAAGCAGAAGCATCAAAACGTCCCACTTCAAAAACCCAAAGCTTCTAGTCTGTCTTCAAAGCCTTAATTTATATTGGAGGGAATGACTAATATGAAATATCTTTTTATTTACATTTTTATTATACTCTAAAAAACTACTAATATCCTTTTATCCACAATTTCTCTACACATGACAAGGACCCTAGATTCAAATTTCCAAAAAAATAACAATTACAATTTTAGAAAATGTTAAAAGACACAAGACACAACAGCATGAATGTACAGGATACGCCAACAAATTGTTCAGTCTCCAAGAGTAAATTTTCCTTGGCTCTATCACTACCTTTGCCACCCTCCTTTCTAATGACTTGGCAAGATAATCCCACTGAAGAGTTCAGTCTGCAACATGGCATTCAACATTTGGCTTATCCATGAAGAATGTTGTCACAAGTGTAAGAAGTAGAGAAGTTTACGATTCAAATATTCAATGAATCATCATAGCTTGGTATAGATTGTTGTTTCTGACAAAAATCTATTCAATTCTGTGGTGATATCAGTGGTGAACTCAACAAGATGTTAACTGCATTCAATATTATACAGGATGAGTTTTGTCTCTTCCACCATGTTTGAATCAAAGATTGGATAGGTGGAAAAAGAAATCAAACATACTGTGCACGAAACACAACTACACTAAAATTTGCTTCGAAGATTTCTGGGCCATGATGGGAAACCATTGCAAGTACTGGATGGTGATATTGGTGTTGGTGAGCATCTACGAAGTTGCAAATTCTCTTTCAGAGAATGAAAAATGGCTTTTTCATGTGAAACATGATTTGCAGGACCCATCAGGTGTCCTGGAGAATTGGTCTGAGGGAACAAGAATCTGTGATTGGACTGGGGTAAGTTGCAGTCCAGATGGATTTGGAGTGGTGGGTCTAAACTTGTCAGGGTCAAAATTTCCTGGTATCATATCCCCTGCATTGGCTAACATTCAATCTCTCAGAATTTTAGACCTATCATTTAATAACATGAGAGGCCCCATTCCTCCTCAACTAGGAAACAACCTTCACATTCTTTGTTGGCTGCAGCCATGAGCGAGGAACATGGTACCTGATTGAGGTTGTTATTCTAATTAGTATCAGTATGAAATCCTTTTTTAAACTCTGAAGCAGGGAAAAATCTACCAAAGCAAGCACAAGGCAAAGAGCAGAGCATTTGCTCTAAGTAGCCCCCTTTTTTTAACTCTCAAGCAGGAGAAAAATATACCAAAGCTAGCTCAAGTAATGCAAAGAAAAGAGCATTTGCTCTAAGTAGCCCCTCTGGCACATAACATATGTGCAACAATAACCTGGTCAATGCCTAATGAGGGTACTCCACTGACAGACATCCCCAGGTCTATGTCTGTTGTGCCCAAGGTTCCCTCTCAGGTAACAATTAACCTACTGTGGTGTGATCAGCACACCTAAGCAGTTTTACCTCATACTCCAGGAGGTATATCCCTATGAAATCTATAAAGAGGCTTGGCCTAGTAATGAAGATTTCTATGGCCTAGTAATGATTATTTCAATTAATAATTACCATTTTTGAGTGGGTTGTCCGCAGTTAGTGGCACACTTGGATGAGTAATAAGTCCCTCTGTAATCGCATACATCGAAGCAGCCATCAGTGGGAGCCTTCAATGATACAAAATAGCGTCCAATATGATTTCCATTTACCCATGCTTGCCCTTTGTTCATGGTGCTTAAGTCCAGAGCCACTGAATTGGTTCCTTCAGGTGCGTTAAACTCAGTCTGCATGACCCCATCAATAAAACGATCAGCAAAGCTCTGGCTACCACCATAACTATCATGGCTCCGTCTATGCTAGTATTAGCTCAGCCCAAGTTCAAACTTTGACTCATGTAAAACCCCTGTGTGTGCTAGTGAAGGCATTTGAACTCCATTATTTAATGGCAGAGAGGACCAAACGAAAAAATAGTTTTATGTCTGCAGATAAATGAAAGACACCGATTACCTTGTACCACATGAGAGCAGCTTGTTTGGGAGGGTTTATCCCTGAAATCCATTTGACTTGATTTGCTCCTGTGTCTGAATATAGTTGTAAGTATTCTCCCTTCAGACCTATCTGTGATTAAAAGGATAATGGATAAGCCTCGATGTTACAATTCACTGGGATTATTACTTGTGAAAACCAGATGAGAAAGTGGAAGGAAACAAATGGATAACATAACCTAGGTTGGCAGTAAATACCTGGTAATACCACGTCCAGAAGCTCAAATCCAGTGGACCATCTCTAAGTCCCAGCAATTTCACAGGACCACCTATTCCTGTCGTCCATGTGTCAAAGAAAGGACCGATGTTCTATTCACCCAAAACAACATTTCATGTTATTTCATGTTCAGATCAATTGAATGAGATAGCCTCAATAACAGATATCTTTTTAAGTCCTTGTTTAGTTGAAAGCAATGAATTATCCTTTTCATATTTCTATCTTCTAAGCACACAGGTATAGAATTGAACCTACAATCCAACTGTCATGCTTAGCAGAGCTATCTGATTCTCTCCAGCTTGCAGTGTAATTGGCTTCTCAAACGTAAATCCCCATTTCGAATAATCTCCACTCTGAGTTCCTGCAAAACATCATCATCATGTTTATAGTCCTCTCTGATTTTAACCAACCCATCCATCAATCCAATCCTGTATCAAAGTATTCAGTTCAGATATAACAGAAATTTAAGAAAATAGCTTTCCTGTGCTAAATCAACCAAAAGTAAGAAAATTCCCTAGAAATTATACAGAAATAATAAACATCTTACTCACCTGCAAAATTCCCATTCACAAACACATGAAGTGTATGTCCTCGACTATCCACATGCAAGATTGGCTGGCTTCCACTCTTCAATTAGGGAAGTCTGTATACTAACCTGTAACATTATATGCACATCTGGTTAGAGGTCCTCCTATATAATCCCACAACTTTCATCATCACCTCAGCTATTCTAATGAAAACCAATATAAAATATCACTAACCTTCGCAGTGTTATAGATCACATTTTTGCAGTCTGGCAAGACACTGACAGACCAAGCAGGTAGATTATAAGATACTCCATTAAATTGCACAGTTGCCTGTGCTAAATCAACCAATAGTAAGAAAATTCCCTAGAAATTATACAGAAATAATAAACATCTTACTCACCTGCAAAATTCCCATTCACAAACACATGAAGTGTATGTTCTCGACTATCCACATGCAAGATTGGCTGGCTTCCACTCTTCAATTAGGGAAGTCTGTATACTAACCAGTAACATTATATGCACATCTGGTTAGAGGTCCTCCTATATAATCCCACAACTTTCATCATCACCTCAGCTATTCTAATGACAACAAATATAAAATATCACTAACCTTCGCAGTGTTATAGATCACATTTTTGCAGTCTGGCAAGACACTGACAGACCAAGCAGGTAGATTATAAGATACTCCATTAAATTGCACAGTTGCATCCTGCTTACTGTGGGCGTTGCTGAGAAAGGCAGCACATGCACCAGAATTATTTGTAGAATATACTGTTGCCTGCATATTCAGCGTAAGTTTGATGCCTAACAGTCAGTGATTAGGTTCCATCTCAACGGCTTTTAAAATAGCACTCCCTTGCAATAAATAAACGCTTATATGGAATGGAATATTGTTACAGAAAAAATCTTCAGTTGAACGACCAACCTCAAGGCCTTGGCCCAGTGAAATGGTATTCACGTCTCCATAGAGTAGAGTAGCTTCACATAGTTTTATCGCTTTGTGCAACTCTTTCAGATGCCCCCACTTCGGTTGCCTTATATTGCCTGTAAGGATTACAGAGTACCACGATTATACAGAGGTATATATTTCATTTATTTTTAGTTTGGAGAATGATTTTTTATAGAATTCTTTTGGCTAAGCTGCAACGCTGTGAGGGGCACATTTACTGTAAAAGTCACTCAAAACTTACACTCACCATCATCTAACTTAATACAAGACCAATCACTTTACTACTTGGGCTAGACCACAATCCAGAAGGCGCAGAGTAGCAAAATAAAGCAAATAGGGAACAGAGTATCAAAAATTTCCAAATATGGACTTACAATGGTTCCTAGATTTTCTGATTGTGAAAGGATAATTGAACCAGACTAATTTTTCAGTGCTAAACAATCCTGGTGCACAGAATTCCCCTCCTTTCCCCACAAAAAAAAACAGTACCTACACTCTTTCAGTGCAGAACAAATTTTGGCATGGGAAACTCTTGCATACCATATTCGTCAATAGG
Source organism: Pinus albicaulis (assembly GCA_034641835.2). Lineage (NCBI taxonomy): Eukaryota > Viridiplantae > Streptophyta > Pinopsida > Pinales > Pinaceae > Pinus > Pinus albicaulis. The sequence goes on along the minus strand of CM076579.1, from coordinate 1,126,206,360 downwards.
CGCATCTTAGTCATAACTGGTGGTAATGAATGGACCTCCGCTTGTCCGGCCGAAGTTTGTGCCTCCATGATACTGCCACATAAAAAGCATTAAGGTATTGGTAGAGATTTTAATAACATCAATATAAATGCATCTAAGCTTGAGCTCAAGACAAAAGAAGACCAGAATTTACCATGTAATAGTTTGGAAATGTTCCTCCTCTCTGGAAAAATCAGGCTACTGTGAACGCAACATCCTCAGCAGGCCTGTGAGGGGTCGTACCTCCGAATGTCTGAAACCTGCAATATAGAACGATGTTTAATCGGGATGAACAGGGAGCTGTTGGGCAATAGTGTGAAGCTTCCTTTTATATATATATATTTGTTACTGGAAACAAAGGAAATTTATATCACTATCAAAAACAGAGCAAATTTAGAAAATGATAGTTTTCAAATGCCCTGCCGATGCCCATCAGAGTACACAGAGTTATTTGGTAAGGGGAAACATAGAAATAAACCCTCCAATCTGTCGCTGCGACTGCATCTCCATTCCCCTTCTCTTTCCACCACATTCTTCCGCTCTGGTAATCTGGAAGTGCGCGTGTACATTGAATCATCCAGGTTTCCATCGCTTTCTCAGTTTCTTGGCCGAAGGAAGTCTTTGCTGGTGCGTTCTTAACTTGCAGTTGTTTCTTCTTGTGCTCTGAATCCAATATGGATAGATAAACCGTGTGTTCAATTTACTTACCTAACTAATTAATAACCATATTTAATCCTATGGTTCATAGTGTTTCAATCGTCTAACATGAACATCAACGGTACATAATGGTACAGCTGGCACTTTAGGTGGGTTGTTTTCAAATAAGAACGCTTTACAGCGTAAAAATAATATATATATATAACTTTTAAATAGGCTTTGTTATAATATTATGGCTTATATGTTTATATGGCATTATTTTAATTAATCAATTTAATTAAAATGACAAAAAAATAATAACTACTTTTGAGATCATTTTCAACTTTTGATTTATGATTATTATTAAGAATATTCTAAAATATTTTGTGGAAATTATATCCTATTATTTAACTAATAAGTATTAATAACAAATTAAATAATCTACCAACTCTATTTCAAAAATAAACACTAGTATTAAATACAAATTTGGTTTTTGAAATTGTTAAATATAAATATATAATTAAAATTTATAATTACAGAAAATTGAACTAATATAACAATGAATAAAGATTTTTTCCCTTTACTACAAAATATAAATGTGTAATTAAAATTTACAATTACACAAAATTTTCTAATTAAAAATCAATAAAAATTGAAAATTTCTTTCATGAAGCCCTTATTGTCATTTTCCATCATTTTCTCTAATGCATTAATGATTCCCTTGGTAGTGAACCTCTCACATCTTTTAAATTTCTAGGTCATGTTTTGATCCCTATTGGATTCATCACATTTTTTATATTCATATGAGAGATATGAGAGACATTTTACATGTATTTATGACACTTTTTAGTGAAGATTTCATGAATTTCTGGCTATTGACATGTTTTCCTAAGTTTATACTAAGGTTGTTGAATTAATTGTTTAAAAAATGGTCAATCTTACTTTACCTTGGTATCTTTAGTCATTTTGGTTATCATTTCACTAGGAAAGTGGTTTCAAAGTGTTATCCATGCTTAAAGAAGTGGGGTACACCACCTCCCACCTTGAGCCCACACGTAAAGAAAAAAATCATCATTAAACTAATGTTGGAGCTAGGCAAATAGGGTGCAACCCTCAAAGGAATATTACTAATTAGTTCCGCATCATGTTATAAAAGGTTAAGGTTGACTTTGGGTAAAGTAAAGTAGGGTGCATTTTGTGGATCCCATATAAAAATAATTTCAGTTTATAGCTAAAAAAATGGTGCCTCAAATATTTTTGGTGAGTATTTCATGACAAATTTTAGTGAAAGGATAATGCATTGGCCTAGCTTCTAAGAGAGTGACTTAGACGTATCTAGAAGCCTAACACCTTACTTAGATGTTAATTTTGTATTTTCATATATTTTTTTTGGTTTAGAAAATTAAGTTTGCAATGAATTATTGGGTTGCTATTTTATTGTGTGTTGTTCTAGTAGCCACATATTTTTTCCCTCAAATAGTGAAGGATGTATGGATGGTTAAAGGATGCTAGGAGTGACTCATTTCAACACATTTCCTCTTAAGGCTAATGTTTCCAAAGCTGTTCTTTGCACTTAATTTGTTCAAGAATAATAAACCATGATTCGAGATTGATTTACATGTCAAACTAATGTAAAGAAACCACACTATGTTTAAGGATATAACACACCTTGAAACTTTGCTTACTATGTCAAGGAAGTTGAATTTGTTTAACTTGGCCATATTAGTAGTAGTCATTGTAAGAAAGGCCTTTTTTTATTTCAAGAAAATGGGAAAATATCTAGTGTGGTTGATCAATTAAACTTGGATTTTATTTGATAAACCTAACAACAGAAGGGTGGATTTAGGTGTTGAGATTGGAAATATTAGGAGTTTCAGCCAAGGCTTGATTTTGACAAAATTAGCATGCTTTCCAATTGGGATAATAAGGTGAATTAGTTTCCATGCAAGAATGTCAACCAAGGATAGTAAGACTCAATCTGCTTTTGGATTTGACCAAAAATAGCAAGCAAGACAACTAGGTCTAGTAATTTTACCTAGGTTTTTTATTTGACATTTATAGCAAGACAAATTAGGTCTTTGAAAGGTCAAACTAGCAAGAGTTAGTGTTTTAGGGATAAGCCATTTGTATAGTCATATAGAGGGATACCCTCCAACTAACTACCATGTGTCACACTAGAAGAATAGTTCACTTTCTCAACACCGCTCTTGACTCATCATCCTTCAACTAAAAGCTTCAACTTGAATTTTAAATTTTAGATTATGTATTTGGTTTTGTAATTATTAATGTGTGTTTCAGATTTCTTAATTAGTTTAATGTTTATAATTTTATTGCAATGATGTATTTATGATTTATGATTTATCTTTATACATACGATGAATATAAAATAATAATAATAATATTTTTTATTTTATAATTTGCATATATTATTGTTATCTTCAACTTGTCTCTAGCTTAACCAGAAACTAGTCCCTATATCCCCAAACATAGTGCAAAATAGGTTAAATACCCTCAACCAATGTTCAAAATTCAATCAGTCCCAGCCCTTCCTCGGGTTTCTTGCCCATCCTAAAAAAGCTAAAACAATTTACCCTTCAAAGAAAATTTAAATATCAAAATTACGCTTCAATTAAATTAAATATCAATATTTAAAAGGAAGAAAAATATTTTTAGTAACTCGTCAATATTTTGAAAGTTTTTTTTAAGTTAACCTATCAATAAATAATAACAGCTCCATATATTTCTTTCTTGTTAATCTCACACATTCTTGCTTTATGCAATTCCATCTACCCTCCTAGCAAAGATAGTAAAGTACATGAGAAGATCACATACTGAGACCTCAAATGTAAACAAGACATCACGGAATTGAGATTGTGTTGACGAATGACCATATGATGTGGGGTTAATGAAATCACGATATCTGTTAACACAGTTTTGAATTTTGAGTACCAAATATTAAATTTTCTATAGTTGAATGGAAAACGTTAATTCTCCTACAATAAAGTTTAAACCACGATGGACCATACTGCATTGCAATACACAAACATCACCATGAGCTCCACCATCTAGATGTGTGTCCTCCTTTTTTCTTTTAACAAGGATGGCTGCAAGGCAGCTAGTCCCTGTCTTGAGCCAGTCAGAGTTAGAGTAGCTGAAATAAAAACCCAGCCAACACTGAAATCTTGGGATGTTGAAAAACCGCAAATGCTATTTTGTAAGTTTTGAAGGTTCTCCAGTATATGATACTGAAAAGGAATTTTTTGTTGAAAAGGTCATTCACCATGATATCATAAAAAGTGATGAGCAGGAAGCTCAACTTGCTCCAAATAATGAGCAAGACTTTGAGCCAGAAAGTTTTGATAATGAGAATAGTGATTCTTTCGCCGAAGATATGGATTTAGATTCGACAATGAGCTTTTCAAAAATTGTGCAGTTTCTAATATTTGTGTCAACAATGTTTATCTAGTTAAAGTTCTGTGTACAGTCTCATTTATATTGTTATACATGACTTCTAGATTGATTTATCAATTCATGGTTCTAAGATGCCCTTGCCACTCTAAGTCCATTGATTTTCTCCAGCTGGGCGGTTCAATTATCAATTGTTTAGGCCCCTTAAGGCCCAATAAACCATTCTTAGTTTGTAATGTTTTCATTTCAAGAAGGATATGGGGTATCTTGAGGACTGGAAATCCAGTGTTTAGCTCAAATTTTAGCCACTGTTACTGTTCTTTTGCATTGAGTTGTACTCCGTGATTTTTCTTGTAAGGTCCAGAAAGTGATATTGTGGTAATGCTTTTTTGAAATTTGCAGTCTTTCTTTATGTGAGCCATTGAATTCAGTGTCCTTTGGGTTTTTGCAGCACTGAATTCATTACAATGGAAGGATCAATGTTGCCATGCAAACAGATTTATGAAGAAGCATATGGTGAATTCTACAAGAAAAATGAAGCTATGAAGAAATGGGTTGATCCATTTGAAGGCCTGGCTAATGCTCGCCAAGTGTTCTGAAAATAGCTCCTCTATTCCGACATGACACATAGTTCTGTCATTGCCTCGAGATTCAATTTTTGTTGAACACGTTTAAGAATCAAGTTTATAAAGTTCAGGAAGAGTTTCTAAATCTAATATAGAAGGGCAAGTTGTAACGCGATCCCCTGTATCCCGGGCTTAGGAAAAGAATCTAGTTTGTAAGCACGCCTTGTCTCCAAAGCCTACATGTATTAATGTATATAGTTCAGATTCCTGCAAAGAAAGAAACAAACAAACAGAGGTCTCAAATTTATAGGTCTCTTGTGATGGGTCATTCTCAGTTACGATGGCCAAATTAGAAGACCTACAATCACCATTATGTTGATTGTTCACCTGATAGTACGAGTGAAATGCATATGATGCATTTCATTGATAATCAAATGAAACACCTATTATAATAAACATATTAATGTTTACAAGACAAAACATAGAAAGAACAGAAATAGCTCCATCTTGCTATTAGTTTTCCAGCCAAAATAATTGTTTTTATCTCCATAATTTTCCATTCAAGGCAAGAAAAATGCAGTTTTTTCTTGGTCACAAGTCGTTATTGCCATTGCATGTTTTATTTTTAGTGACATATAGAGTGATATTTTTGTTCTGTAACAGCTAATTCATCTAACATAATGTTAGAGGGTAAGCAGAAATTTTCTGCAAAAAATTATAATACCTGAAACAACATATATTGACCATTTTTTAGTATAGGTGTTTGGATTAGTTGTGCTGGGCAAGGAAACAAAACCAACAAAATCTGAAAATGATCAAACCAAGTTTGATGAGTTGAGTAGAGAACCAGTAATGTTGAAAAACATTTTAGTGAGCAATGAACTGCTTCCAATTGTGCAGACCAGGAGAGATGCTGCATTTATTTGGAAAAGACTGAAGGATTTAAATGAAACTTCACATAAGGTAGAGCCTTCTTCTTTAACAATTTATTATTTTCAATCAAAAAGGATAAAAGTGATTCTTTACAAGATCATTTGTTGAAGATTAAAGATCTTAGAGAATAATTAAATATCATTGCGTAAAAAATGGAAGAAGATATGCTGAGAATCATTCTAAAAAGTTTACCAACATCATTTGAGCATTTTAATGAAACCTTATATATTTCTTCTACTGATGCTAACCTAAAGATCTAAACACCAAGCTCTTGAAAGCAGACAAGTGCCAAAAAAAAATTGGAAGTAGCTGCGAGAATGATGGTTCAGAAATGGCTTTAGCAGCAAATTTCAAAGGAAAAATAAATCTTGCTAAGAAGAATGGAATCAATAAGACAGATCACCCAAGTAATCACAAGATTTGTAAGTGTTATTATTGTGGAAAGATGAGCCATAAGAAGAATTTTTTCACGAATGGGCTATGGGATGAGAAATATAACCGACTGTCAAGACTCTAACAGTTACTAGAGACATCAGTACTTCACTTTATATTTTAATATGTGAGCAACTTAATATTAAATATTTATGTTAAAGGTTAAGTGCTTTGACCACCTTCCGAACCAGGGGTGCTATAAATAAGTTACATGTGATGAATTTTCTAGTGTGTGACAGTTGTACCAATGCAACTTCATATACTTTTATCTCTCCACCATTTTCATTCATGACTATGTTGCATGCATACAACACCTATAAACATTTGAATGACATGTGGACTTGGATGCAAGCAACATTCTCCATTATTTTGGGCCACCTTTCAAATGAATTGGTAAAGTTATTAAAAGTACTAGTAGAAACAATGAAATCCACCTTTCAAAAAATTGATAAAGCTACTAGAAGCACGGTTATAAACCATATAATCATATAACGAGAACATCAATAAGAGTAAGTAATACAAGAGGCTAACAAAAACCTTGAGAATTGTTTGGGTGGGAATGACGAATTCACTCGACTCAGAGAGAGGGCTTCACCACAGAAAACACAGTTTCTGTTTGTTTTAAAATTGCTTCACAAATTATGTTTATGTTTCTTTCAGATATGGAAGAGAAAAAATTGGCGAAAAGCAGCTAACGTGTTCTCCTACAATTGGCATTTCATTCGAGCTGGAGTCTTCTAATGTCAAGCGTTATTTTATCTAGTGTACGCTAGGAGGGATGGAGATGGACCTGAGCCTCGCTAACCCAAGCAAAGAGTAGGAACGAACCTTGAACCTATCGAAAAGCCACCTTCTAGATAAGGTTAGACAGGTGAGGGAAGGAGTGGCAAAAGGTAAGATTCAATTTTCATCCATTTAATTTGTTTGAAGAACAATGTAACAATTGTTCTAGTTATAACTTTCATAATCTAGTACAAATCTAATTCTAAGTTCAATTTCATTTTTCAGCTATATAAGTTTTTCGATTCCTGTAACAATCGTCTGGGTTACAACTTTAAATCTAATTGATAGTTCAATTTTCAGATTTCATCTATAGATTTATACCTCTCTTTAGCCTGCGGATTGTGCTTTCATGGAGTCAAACAGGGATTACTGCCGTGTGCATAAAAATATTGTCTAAAGCGCCTAAGTTCAAAGGGTTGATTTATGAGCTAACAACATACCATCATGTTGTCATGGTTTTTTTAGATATAAATAAGGAAAATTACATTTTCATGTTTTTAATTCAGATTTTTAAGAGCCAACGGCCCAAAGGGTTTGATATACCTCATAAGCAAGAGTAGCTAGCAAGAGTCAAAGGAAAAAATCCAAAATTTTGATGCCTGGCTAGCCATAATTCTGATGCCTGACTTGTTAGAAGAAAGAGGGAGGGCGAGGGGCAGCACATCCCTCTTAGTAAACCATCAGAACCAATTTTCTGTAACCCTCATATTGAAATAAGTCAATTGAATTTAGAAATAGGGTTTTAGTTACCTTGCAGGGAGTCAACGCACATCTCAATCTCTTTCAGCAGGAGTTAGATTAAAGGAAGGTTGCCATATTAATCACAACTTTCTTACCCTCGGCACTATAATCAGGAAGACTTGGCTCAGGTCTGTTTCTACCCTTTCCTCTTCTATTTTCAGTGTTGACGTTAGACATCATTCTGTATAATATTCCAAACATCAAGGATGAAGAACACTGACATTATTCTATGTTTCGAAAAATAATATGAATTGTTGGCTCTATTTATGGCTTCAAACTCAAACATTTTTCTGGTTTGTGTTGATAAAATGTGGCAACTACCGTTGTTACAGTGGAAACAATAAAACCAGGAATGGTCACATCCCATACAGAGATTCTAAACTCACCCCAGAGATTCTAAACTCACTTGAATTCTTCCAAGAGGCAATGCAAGGAGAGCAATGACATGTACGTTGAGTCCTGCACGGAGCCATGCTGAACCTTCTTGATTATTTTGGGTTAATGCTGATGTTTAAAGGATAACTGCGAAGAGTCGAGCAAACTAAAATAGGAGGAAACTAAAAGAGCCCTCAGGGACGACAATGACAGCGTGATGGCGAGTGTGACGGTGTATGGCACATGTTAGTAGTAGACAGAATACCAGAAGTGGTGGCAGGCGTTGGTGGTAGGCGTAAGCGGTGGATGAAGTGGTGGCGGCATAAGCTGTGGATAATGCATTTTATTTTTTCTCTAATGTTATTTTGGCAGCCATAGTTTTTAGACATTTTGACATTTAATGTTTAGAATTAATGTTAGCATTAATTCTTTTGAACCTGAAAATTTCATGATTTGTTATGAATATGGTAACTTTGGCCTCATACTTACCTCAGTATAAGGCCAAATAAGATGACAATTACAGTCATTGGTCAATAGAGAAAATTCTTATACTCGATTGGGTGAGGAAAATGTGGTCAGAAAAAATATGTAAAAAAGCATACTTTAAAAATTTTAAATGCATTGATTTAATTGCAGGAACTAATAAGCTATATCGATTTCGATTACTATAGTCCCTGCCATGCCGCAAGCGGCAAGGACTAATAATCATACTTTGTCACAAGAATAATATCATTGCAAATTTCATGGTGAGGAATACAAAAATATTGGTTGCCAACTTCTCACGTCACTCGTATTATTTTGCTATGCCAAAGGCTAGCTTTTGCAGGCCCCTGTTGCTATATTTGCAGAGAATTTCGAAATTGCAGAGTGCTACCATTGAAATAATTAGCTAGCTTGTGCAGGCCCCCATTGCTATATTTGCAGAGAATTTCAAAATTGCAGAGTGCTACTATTGAAATAATCCATTTATTTTGTTCCTAAAATCGAAAGGCACCGTAGGTTATATATATATATATATATATTGATTGATTGATTGATGCTGTTTATTTTTGGAACAACCACATTATTTTGTTTATATAACATTGCAGAAACTGCCTAAAAAATCTCAAACAACGAATCTGGCACTCACTAGTATGTTATCATTTTACTATACTATTACTATATAGTACAAAGACAATAGTATACAACTATTTTTCTTAATAAACGTTATACACTTCCACATTGTAAAGCATACATGTAGGATAAGGTTAAGTTGTTAGTGTGACAGATTTTTTAATGGGATAAATTACCGAATTTAATTATAAAAACAGTAAGGCACAAGGCAGAGAAGGGCATTGAATAAACAATGACCCATTCAGTAACTTCGCGCACGCTTTATACTTTGGCTCCTCTCCGATTATCCTCGAGGTGAGAGATTCAGACTTAATCCAGTGAGTCGATTAATCCTTGCGGATTAAGTTTTTTTGGGTCCCTTTTCAAAGTCTTCTCACTATGGTTGTGTCTTTATGTCTTTGGTTGGAAGGTATTCTTTATGAATCATTATCCTTTTATCTAGAAATCGGTTGAATTTTCTTTGCTTCAATTTTTTTTTTCTTTGTCATGTTTATTGGAAATGGACAAATGTTTTGCTTTTTTCACATTTGTTTAATTTTGAATGGAATTTAAGAAAAATGTTTATTTATTTATTAAGTTTTATTGAGATTTTATAGTGTTTTTAATGTAGTTTCTCTTTAAATTTTTAAGATTTAAAAAAAAACTATTTCATTTTAATTTTTTTTTTTTTTTTAAATTTATCTAAGTACAATTTAATTTTTATAACTTTTCATTTTAAAAAATTAAATAAATATATATCCTTCCAAATAAAATTCAACTTTAACTCCCAAGCATATATATATATATACATATAAAACTTGCGGAATCAGAACATTACACTATAGTCACAGTCACAACAAGGCATTGAAATTTAGATTGTAAAACTAGATGTCCTTCAAATACTTGAAACCAAAAGCACATACATACTCTTAATAAATGTTGTCACCTCAGAAATAGACAGATTTATCTCTAACCAGCATGCATTCCCTCTTGATGGAATACTTGGGTTGGTTTTCTTAGCATGCATTCCCTCGAGATGGAATACTTGGGTTTAGGTAGTATCTAAATTTATTAAAATTAACTATTTGATTGGGTAATTTATATAATTTAATTGTTTAATAATTTTTATAATACAAAATTATTTATTTATTAAAAATATATTTTAAATAATAATAAAATTTTATTATCAAATTTTAAATTTCAATGAAAATTTAAAAAATATATAAAAAACAATTAAATTGTGTATATTTTCCTTAAATAAATGCAACCTGTATTTATTGTTAGTTTAACAACTGAATTATAATAAATTTTTTCTAATAAAAATAAATTAAATTATTAATATAAATATATTGAAAATATAAACTTATAAAAGAAAAAAACAATTATCTTCCAACTTCCAACGTGGTTTTGGACTTTATAAGAAAATTAAAATTAAGAGTTCACTAGTTACGTTAAAATTTACTCACTTTGCCTCTTATGCGGTAGCAAAGCCCAGTTGAAATTTTACCCTGAATAAATTAAGTGGGGGGAAGAAATGTGAGGATGCTCTTAAATATGTATATGGAATTATAATTATTTTATATGTTAGGTGTAGGTCTGTATGTAACTAATTCATATAGGTCTATTTGTGAGTAATTCATATCTAAAATAACGAAGGTACAAAAGTAATTTTTATTTATTTATTTAAATTATTGAATATAATATATTATGAGGAAGAATTTTACATTTTATTATAAATATTATTTTTATTTATTTATATGTAAATTATTATTTATATAATAATAATATTTTTTTTAATGATTATCTAATTAATTATATAAAATAATGTATTTTGAACTAAAATTATACTAACATATATATTTCGTTATATATTGAGGTGTTGTCTATTTTGGTTTTCATTTTTGGAAAAAAAAATTATGAATGGTTTAGATTTAATAATATGGAAATATTCTTCATCGTATACAAAATCCAAGGGTTGAAATTAAGGGTTTCCAAACAAATTTTCAATTTGTGACCTTTTTCGCTCTATTGCTGCTACAAATTCTCAAAGTTACCTAACATCCACTCCTATCCCAACCCTACAAATCTCAATATTACAAATGGTAAATAAACATTTTGATAATTATTGGTGTTTATCATTTAATTTATATGGCCATGCTAGTTGAATCTCAATGATGGTTCTACGGTTCCTTGACTTGTTCAGCTAGCTAGAATACCCTGATAGTTGGGTTCCTTTCTTTCTTCCTCTTCAATGTTTCATGTCCCCATTGGCTTAATCTCCCCCTTCTTGATGGTTTCTTTCGACGACATCAACTTCCAACTTAACATGGAAAAGGTTTTGGTTGATTATTTAATAATCCTAATTGTGGCGTGATCTTCTTGCCTAGTCTGAATATCTCTCAATGGCTCCTGCCATGACCACTTCACTTATTGTGCTTTCCTGTGACCTCGAATCTAGACACTCTCTAGAATCATTGACGGATATATGGTTTGGATCACCTCTTTCCTCTTATCTCACTTAATTGAAGACACTTAGCCCTATTCATAGTTCCTCCTCGCATTCAAGGAGCATTAACTCCTCTCCACCCTAGAAACATGCTCCAAAATCTTCCTCCTAGCCTCCTTCTCTACTACATCATGCCTCATATTCATATACCGATTGTTCCACTCTGGAAAGGCATGGCTCAACTCCATGGGCTCATAAGAAATATTGTGGAATTTTCCCAAAACATTCTAAGGTCACCATGGTGGTGGGTCAGGATATCAAAATTTTCTATAAAACCCTTGTTGGTAGGTTCTTTGGGAAGGAGATGGGGGAAAATCCCTGTAAAAATGGCTCTCTTCTTCTTACAACCCGGTTATTGGACATATTCTATAATTTCACTTGCTGGTTTGAGGATGATTAACTTTCATTGTTTTTCTTCTGAAGGTAACTGAAACAAAATTCTCATAACAAATTGGAATTGAAGTCCATCATTGTTGGAATTTAGAGCCTGTAAATATTAATTAAATTAGAAATAAAAATACACAATGAGCAAGAAACTGCAATTTAAATAGACATAGGTATTTTACGTGGTTAGAAACAAGTTTTACGACTAGTGAAAAATCTCGTGAAAATCAATACCTTCTACCTGAGAGTACCCTTTTGCTACTAGCCTCGCCTTATATAATTCAATACCTCCATCGACATTTCCCTTCAATTTGAAGACCCATTTACATCCGAAGACACTTCTCCCTTTAGGAAGTTCCACAAGATCCCAGGTTTGGTTCTTGGCTAAGGAAAACATTTCCTTGTTCATAGCCTTCTTCCATTTTTCATTATTCGCATCATCCATTACTTCTTGATAATAAGAAGGTTCCTCTCATCCTCAGTAATCAACACAATAGATGAAGCAGAATCTTCATACCTCTTGGGTGTTCTTCTTTCCTTTGTAGACCTCCTTATAGTGATTGGTTGTTGAAATTCTACGGTTTCCTTTACATATTCTTCACCTTAATATTCAAAAATTTCTTCTTCCTTCTGACTTTCCAAAAAAGGTTGAGTCTCTAACCGAATTTGTTGATTTGTCGATACATGTTCTTGTTCAACTTTTTCAACATCCAGTTTAGAAGAGAAGATTCATCAAACATTACGTCTCTACTAATGATTATCTTATACAAAGAAGGATACCATAACATGTATCCTTTCACAACATCATCATATCCAAAAAAGACATAAATTTTTTCTTTTGGGTATAGCTTAGAATGATTATTCTTTGGAATAAGAGCATAACCATTACAACCAAAAATTATTAAATACGGATAATCACAAGATTGACCCAAACAAACTTCTTCAGTAATTTTACAATTAATAGCAATTGAAAGTGATCTGTTTACCAAATAACAAGCAGTGGATATTGCTTCTGCCAACATATCCTTCTGTAGGTTAGTATTGTTGATCATTATTCTGGCTCTCTCCATAAGAGTCTTGTTCATACGTTCGGCAACACCATTTTGTTGAGGAGTATAGACAACAGTTTTGTGCATAACAATCCCTTCATCCTTGCAATATTGTTCAAGTTCTAAGGAAGTAAATTCACAACCATTGTCAGCTCTTAAATATTTAATTGTATTGCATGTTTTCTTTTCCGACATAGCTTTAAACTGTTTAAAAGTATTAAATACATCAACCTTTATTTTTAACATATAAACTCAAATTTTCCCAGAGTAGTAATGTTATGAAGTAAGATGCAACTCCATAATATATTGTAGGAGATGGTCCCCAAAGATCAGAATGAATATCATCCAGAATTCCTTTACTATTATGACTACCAAATTTAATTTTTTGTTTACATTTTTTTCCTTTTACATAAGGTTTACAAAATTCCAAACTCAACAATTTAAAATTAGGAAGTAGTTTGTGATTCATCAATACTTGAAGGCCCTTTTCGCTCATGTGACCCAGCTGCTGATGCCATAGGCGAGTATTTTCCTCCCCATATACAATCATTGGCTCATTAACCTGAGTAATTCCTTTAAGTATGTCAATTTTTTCAATCTTTCCTTCCTTCATAACAACTAGATCAACCTTCAAAACTCTCTACACTCCACTATGACCCGTAAATTTGTAACCCTTTGAGTCCCATACTCCCAAAGAAATCAAATTATTTTTCAACTGAGGTATATGTCTAACATAAGTCACTTTTCTAATCGTACCATCATACATTTTAATTCTGACATTTCCCACCCCAATAGTTTGAAAATATATATTATTACCCATAAACATAGAACTACCATTCATAGATTGATATGAAGTGAACCTGTTTCCTTGCATACTCATGTGATGATAAGCATAAGAATCTAACAACCAATCTACAAAAAGTTGAGAAACATTGCAATTAGACAAAGCTTCATCTATCATACCTGATTCAGCAGACAAAACCTCATCAATCATACCTGACACAACTTGATTTGATTCCTTCTTTAGGTTTTCATTAGACTCCTTTCTTTTCCAACATTATTTCTTGAGATGCCTTGTTTTGTTGCAGAACTAACATTTGGATTTACACTTCTACCTCTTGACTTTGATCTAGAATACATTATTTCTTTCTCTTCTCTCTCCCTAGACCGACCTCTGATTACGATAGCTTCTGGCATGGAAGTTTCACTTCTTTTGTACTTATTCAAATAAAAAACCTCCTACAACAGAATCAAGTTCTAGAGATCCAGTTGTGTTCAAACTGATAGAAGTCACAAAGTGATCCCAAGACTCGGAAAATGAGCATAACAAAGTAATGGATTTATTTTCTTCTTCAAATTTTACCTCTATATCAGTCAACTGGAAAATAAGGGTATTAAATGTATTTAGATGTTATGCAATTTTAGTTCCCTCCTTCATGTGGTGGCTATACAAATTCCTCTTCAAATAAATTATATTGGTTAAAGACTTGGTCATGTACAAAGTTTCCAATTTACCCGACAAACTTGTTGCTGAGGTTTCTTTAACAATATTCAAGATAACATCATATACTAGACACAACCTAATGGTACTGAGATCTTGGGCATCCAAGTCCTCCCATTCCAAATTTTTCATGCCAACAAATGTCTTTCTTACGCCATCTAATGCTTTGTGCAACTGTCGTTGCACCAACAAATCTCGTGCCTTCATTTTCCACAATGCAAAATTGTTTTTAGCAGTGAATTTATCCACCTTAAACTTGGCATTAGTCATTTTGGCCATTTTTTCTTCCTACACAAGATCTTTCAAAGGTTCCAAAAAAGAATCCGTCACCTAAGGTTTCCCTCTTTAAAATTTCTGCTTTCAGCTAAGGATTTTAGGGTTTTCTTTAACTTCCTTCTTTTGGTTTCTTTTTCACTAGGTTTTCTCTTTTTTTCTTATTAACAAATTAAAAATTCAACTTCCCTTTTCCAAAATTCCAGGTATTCTTTTCTTCAAAACAAAAAACCCTACTTCCTTTTTACAGAGTGGAAAACAAGAAAAAAAGATCTGCTCACACAAAATTTTCTTAAAAAAAATATATTCAGAAACCCTACCTAATAAACAATTTTTCAAAATACACTTTTTATTCCACAAATAAATTTTCAATTATTCAAATAAAAGTTTCTTCTACCAATTTTTATTTTTTATTTTTTATTTTTTTAAATTATTTATTATTATTATTATTATTATTATTCAGGCGACTTAGGGTTTCCATGGCATATTCTGTGTATTATTTCTCTATGGCTCATAGTTTCCTTTAGACTTTTGTATGTACAGGAATAACGACCACGAATGCTGAAAGAAATGGAGCTCCTTTAACAATTGTCTCAATTTTTCTTTTGACCTGTTCGATTCTCGAATTTTCTATGGTGGTTTTCTGCACCTGAAAATAATTCAGGGTTTCTGGGTAGTCTGCTCTCCCTTGACTGCTTGCACGTGGGCATACACTATTTTTCTCATACACAAAACAAAAATAAACGGTTACTTTCCTTTAGAAATTGGAAATTGTCAAATGTGATGACTATTTATGCTTCACGCAATAGAGCGATAATTTAAACAACAATGACTTCACCAAAAATAAAAGACGACACAACTCCTATTTATGCTTTGTTGCCCGTAATTTCTTTGGAAACTTTTCTTTCTCTATCTCACTTGAATTTTATTTTCTCTTTTGTTGGCCTCTTCTTAAATTGGCTCTATATATTTCTTAATGCATAAAAATAACTCCCTTCACAACCTTATCACTCTAATACCACTTTTTGGTATGTAGAGCCTCTAAATATTAATTAAATAAAAAAGAAAGATGCACAATGAGTGGGAAAATAGAATTCAAGTAGACACAAGTATTTTATGTGGTAAAACCCTAACAATGTGTCAAGGAAACCTCCACGGGGAAATGGATTGGAATTATTATTATTAAAGGTCAAACAATGAATCTCCAACAATACATCAAGCCTCTTAGGAAACACCATTTTAATATGAAGACTCTTTTACATAACTTACTATCCTTATGCAACTGTCTGAACAATAAAACCAAATTATTAAGGTAATTCCATTTGTATCAATCTTTAATTGTTGTCATTCTTTAACAATCATGACTTATTTTCAAGCCTTTGTCTATTGACTTCAACCCTTTCAAAAAATATTGGGTTATCCTCCCAAGTCTCCTACTTATTTTCTAAGAAAAATAAATTATCATGGTGATGGGGGATAAAATATTTTGCTTTCTCCATCTAGAATCAGGTCGGTAGAAAAATGGATCATAGGTGGCTTTGGATGAAAGTTAAGGTGGACATCAATGACGACCTAAATAGGGATATAGGGCTTAATATCATCTTAGAAGGTGGACTACTGGCACCTCCCCTTCTATTTATATATATGCCATGAGATTGCGCATATGTAAGCACAATGTGGGAAAATCCCCCCCTACTAAGAAAAACAGGAGACAATGGAACAAAAAAATGGATAATAGCCCCCAAGGATGCCATTGCTCCTCATCCATAGTCTTCTCCAGTCACTTCACATGTCTTATTGAATTTATTTTCATCAACTAGTCATTTTGCACCAGAGGCTACTTAGCAACTTACTCCAAGTATGGACCTATCCTAAAATCCCATTCCTTGTCATATTTTTACTACTTTTTCCTCTACATATTCACATGTATCATTGAATTCATTTTCAATAGCTAGTCATTCCACACCAGAGGCTACTTAGCAACTTGCTCCAAGTATGGACCTATCCTCAAATCCCTCTCCTTGTCATATTTTTACTACTTTTCCCTCCACATAATTTTTACCATGAAATAAAATTTGATAATTGGGGAAGCCTTACCTAGTCCTCCTATGTGTATTGAACCCCTTCCCGCCTAGTCCCCCCACTGGGTGACATATCCTTTGATCCTCTTTTTTTCCTAATTTCCTCTCTTATTTCTACTCCTATGGCCCTTATCACTCCCCACACTTTTCTTGATGACTCTCCCCCTCCCTAGAATACATATTCCCTTGATTCATGGGTCTTCCCTATAAAGGCCTCCTCCTCCCTTGGGGTTCGATGCTAGATCACATCCTCACTAATTTTTTGGGAAGGAAATTACACCTCCTTAAATGCCACCAAAATACTATCTTGGACATTTCAAAAGGAAAAAAAGTGACCATTTCAAGGGCCTTTGGATTAGGAACAACCACCATTTTTTTTACATAATGATTATTCTCTCCCTTAACACTCATGGGGTTAGGGGCTCCCAAAAAAATATAGCCCTAAAGCATATAATATACACACAAAAGCCTGACATGATCATAACACAAGAGACTAAATTTGATGGGGCTTGTGAAAGAGAGGTTTTCAAGCCCTGGATTTAGAATTGGTCTTTCTTTGTTTTAGATTTATCTAGTTTATCCGTGGATTACTGATAGGTTGGAGCCTTTCCTTCAAATATCTCTCCACTTTAGTATTCAATTCAACAATATTTGTCTCCCTAGAGGCCAAGGATATCAGAATTGAGTTATCTATTCTAAATGTATATGGCCCTTATGTAAACGGAATCCCATACTAGGGTAGCCTTTTCGCTTCATGGGCTCTCTTTTCGCCAAATCTAATTCTTTTTGGTGTTTTAAATTTCAACCAAACACTACAGGAGGTCTATAGTCCACATCCTTACCTAGATTCACTTAGTGGTTACTTCTTGATTCTTTTGGACAAACTCCACTTGGTCAATCTTTCACTTTCTAAGGTATCTCTAACTTGGAGAAACTTCCTCACTGATTAAGAAGCTATTTCCAAAAGATTTGATCGTTTCTTGGTGACTATAAAGCTCCTAAAATCTTCGATCTCCACCAAATATTGGATCTCCTCGAGAGGGATGTTGGATCATCTCCCTGTTATACTTATCATGTTGTTGGATAAGGATAGGAATTCTTTCCCTCTAAAATAGAATCATAGTTGGTTCCAAGAGGAAGATTTCCACAAATTAGTAAAGGACTCTAGGATCCATTTGGAGGCCTCCTCCTTGGTATCTTATATGACACAATTCATTGATACTATTTCTAGACTAAGACAGTCACAAAACAATGGTCTTCCAGTTTTCAAAAGAAACAATAAGCCAAAATTGTTGAAGTTGAACAAGGTATTTCCTCCCTATATGATGCATACTCCTTAGGGATTATCACAGACCATAATCTAGCCCATGCCAATTCTCTTGAATGAGAAAGACAATCCCTCCTTAAAAAACAAGAAACTAAATGGAGATTAAAAAGTGGAGCGATATGGATAAAAAAGGGAGATAATAATACTTTTTTTGCATCACTATGCATCATATTGAGAGAATCTGAACTACATATGGAAAATTCAAGGTCAGATTGAACAATAATGTAATCCTTTAAAGAAAAAGCATCAAAGGGAGATAGGAACTTTGAATCTCTTTTCAAATGCCCTATTGGTTGTCCCATTCTGAAGATTTTGAAGGTCACTGCCTTTTCCCCTAGTTGATCACTAATATATGAATATTTCCCTTGAAGAAGAGGTAACTTAAAATGAGGTAAAAGTTTTTATTTTTCAATGCAGAAGGGAAAAATCCGTAGGCTTGATGGTCTCCCTGTAGAATCCTATGTTGACTTCTACGATTTCCTTAAAAATGACATCCTCGAAGTTGTTCAAAATCCCATCAATCTAGAATAATATTAGGTGCCTTCACCTCCATCTTTCTCACTCTTATTCCAAAGGAATTATATGGGGCCTCTTTCAACGACTTTAGGTTGATATCTTGTTGCAATTTAATCTACAAAATTATATCTAAATTCATTAATCACAGAATCAAGCCTATCCTTAGTGACATCATTATAAAGAACCATTGGGGTTTCTATATGGTTCGTAGATTGATGATGTGGTTTCACTAGCTTAATAAGCTATTCATAACATCATCTCTCATAATCAACTGGTTGTAGCACTCAAGTTGGATCTTATAGAATCTTTTGAGTGGGTTAGCTATACTTTCCTTAGCCTAGTATTTCTTTAATTGGGAGTAAAACTCAACACAGTTAATTGGATCATGTGTTTTCTTCAATCTACATAATTTGTTTTTCTTATCAATGAAGCTCCCTCTATTTTTTTCAAAAATTCTTGTGGTATTTATTAAGGTTACTCACTCTCTTGTCTCCTTTTTCTACCAGTCATTTAGGATCTTATTATATTGCTTATGGATTCCAATTCTAAGGGGAGTTTTCATGGCATTATGGTATTTAATAGTTACCCCCTAGTGCATATATTTTTTGTTGATAACATCCTAATGTTGTTTGACGATTATCTAAGGGACCGCTCTACATTTAATTCCATACTAAATCTCTCCTTCTCTATAATAGGGATGAAAATAAACTATGAAAAATCCTTCCTCGTCTCTCATGCTCTACCTGGCCATATTACTTCTCGGGATGCTGCTTATTTTCCCTTCCAACATCAACAATTGTCTAACGGTTTTAAATATCTCGGGCTCTATCTCAAACTAAAAAACAACAAGTTTGCAAATTGGTTATGTCTCTGCAAAATAATAGAGTCTCACATCTCCTTATGGGTAAATCACCCACTCTCCAGATCTGGTTGTCTTACCCTTCTCAAGGTCATCCTTGAAGGCATGATTTTATATTGGATGTCAATTGCATATGTTCCAAAAAGAATTCTAACAAAAAATTGGAAAACTTGTTTCCACTTCCTTTGGGATGGATTGAGAATATTTGGTGGTCTCCCTTTATTCCAATGGGAAAGAGTGGCTAAGCCAAAAAAATTGGGAAGGTGGGGCATAAAAATTATCTTCTATTTGAAGAAAGCTTTAGTTGCTCGCAACCTTAGGAAATGAACACAAAACTAATCCCTTTGGGGCAAGGTTAGGAAATCTAAATACATCCCATCTATGATCTTCTATGATTGTTTTCATCATCCTCAAAAATATCCCAAAGGATCCAATGTTTCAAAGGATCCATGCTTATCATTTCCCTTGATTAGATCCTTAACTACTTGTTGCATTAGTAATGGAAAACAAGTGAAGTTGGGCTAAGATCCCTGGCTTATTGTTGGTAATGAATTTAGATTGTTCCCCACAACCCCCCATCCCCCTCATAAATCAACCACATTTAGTTGACACATACACTCTTGCGGATGTTATGGCACAATCTCCAAAACTGTGGGTATGAGTAGGTTGGAAGAGATCCAATGATCTTGGTCTCTCTAAAAATGAATATTTTGAATGGGGCACATATGTTGGATTGCTCATATCTAGTTTTATCATGTTGAAGAGGACATTGTAGATGGCCTAATATGGAAAAAAAAAACCGCAAAATAGTCAGTACACAACCAAACTCAAATATTCCATCTATGTTGAATCCATTCATATTGAGTAACCTAGATGGTGGTGAAGTACCATATGGAAGCTAAAAGGCCCTTTAAAATGAAAAATCTCCTTCTCGCTGGCTATGAATAACAAACTGCACATATGGGATAACAATATGAAAATATGATGGGTTTGCCCAAATAAATGTGCCCTATGGAAATTGTCTGATTAATACATCACTCACTCATTCATAACAATGTATAAATATTGGATACTCTCCTAGTTGTGGTACAAATAATAGAGTAGATTTCATTTCCGTTCGAAGTCTATTGTTTGTTGATTCACTCAAAATATCTTGAAGCTCCAAGTTATGGGAGACTCAAAATTAGTAATTGACTGAGCCAAAGAAAAAGGTTACTATAGAAAATATTTACTTGCATCCTCTCCTTCTGGACATATAGCAGGCTTTGTGCTCCTTCAAGTGGACTTATTTCACTCACATTCTTGTGGTGTTAAACATACATGGTTATTCTCTCCAAAGAGGCATTGAAATTCCAAGTGGGCGTGACTATGACTATATTTGAATTGGAGGATGGGGTGGAGCGAGAATCCATAGAGTTTCATTTCTAATTCTTTTTATCATTCTCCTTTCCCTTTCACAGTAATTATATGTGTTGAAGTATTTTCTAATCAACTCAAGAATTTTTTATCTTCATGTTTGAAATGAGCGAACTACTAACAACTTCATCCATGTGAAAATTTTGGTGTCGTATTCATAAGTAAATATTGCAAGAAGATGAAGCATTCAAGAGATATGGTTTTTGTCTCTTTTTTTATTCTTAAAAAGAAAATAAGTTTAGTCTGACAAGATTAGATCTGCCAAGGCCCACAACATGTAAATTCATCTTTTTTCTAATAAATATTTTTTTTCTTATGAAAAATATTTTCCAATAAAATCATAAATTAATTTGCTCCTATATTAGTTTGTTGTCTCTAATTTTGAAAATTTTAAATATTGTTTACCCTTCATTCAAAAAATTCCCTGAACCATACCCTCTAAGGACTACTTTTGGACTTGAGTTTTTAATTTTTTCAATTCTAATTAAATTTTGACCTTTAACCCTCTAACATCTACTTTCATACCTTTGTTTTAATTTTAATCAATTTTAATTAAATTATGACCATTGACCCTTGATTTTCCTATAACAACTACTTTGGATCCATAGTTATTTAAGTCTCCTTAGCTCTGGTTTCATCTTCAACAAGCTTTCTTGTTTCAGATTGAAGGCTTCTATGAGAAGAGTTACCTCGAAAACTTTGATGTGAGTAATTAAAAAATGCTAGAACAAAATATGTCTTGTCCCTAATGATGGGCGAAGTGTCCACCCAAAACATTGGACAAGAATAATCTCATACACACTTTTCCTTCGAAAGCCTCTAATAATATTTGACTCTTAGATTTAAACGTTTTTCAATATTTAAAACTTAATATAATGTAAATGTATATATGAAGTTATATAGATTATACGTTATTTTTAAAAACCATTTATTTTTTACATATATAATAGATAATGAATCTCAAATTTTATTATAATATTTTTTATGTAAATTAAAATCAAGTACGCTTATAGTGATTTAATCTGTATAGAAAATTCTAAAATATTCTTAGTAGGGATTTAATCTCTATAGAAATTCTAGAATATGCTTAGTAGTATACACAAATCAAAGGGCAATAGGGTAAGATTCATCTCCAAAGTAGTAATGTCAATTTTGTCCATTTAATTAAATTTATTAATTAAAAAAATGTCATATGAAATTAGATATGGTTTTTTGGGCATATGGTATTGATAAGCTATGATATTGACCCATAATTTTATAACAAAGCCTATTTATAGATTAAGAATCTCCATGATAAAGTGGGTTGAATCTCCATTATGATTAAGTATCTTGCTACTAGTTTTTTTAAAATGTATATATGTTTAACTTATATATTGAATTTTTTTTTATCATTAATAATAATATAATAATAGTTTAAACTTATTATATCAATTTGTTTATATTATGATTTTTAGTTGTATTATATTTTGTAATATTATGAGTATACTACCACTTAAATTTCTCCAAATTTATTTCAATTTTTAAAAGTGTTATTTTACTTTATTTATTTATTTTTTGTTATTATTTCTTTTCATTAGTTTATCCTACTAGGAATTTGAACTTTAAATCTCATTTTATATATATATATATATATATATTTTATAAGATTGTTTTTAAATATTTTTATATTCATTATTCCAATATATCTCTCTGCAATGTGGTCATTTCTGAATGTGTTCTAAAACGTTCTTTATATTACATTGAATAAATAGGGATGAAGGGAAGCTCGCTAACAAGATTGTTCAACGGGTGAAGGAATTGTTGAAAGAAAAGGAGTCTAGCAAGGGTACGTATCAACCATTATGTATTTTTAATTTCATTATATTTTGTAATTCAGACCAATATTTAGATATTAATCCTTATATACGAATTCAACACTATAGAGAAGTGGTGAGAAGCTTTATCATATATTGTAGATATAGGTGGTGTATAACCAAAAGCATGTAACAAGTGAGAATTCTAAATTTCTAACCATATTAATCAGAGAATAGCTTTATGTTAAAATAAATAGATAGTTGTATTCATTGATTTTAAGTAAATAGATTTTTTCCTAAGAAAAAAACACATTTTTGATATTAATAAGAAATCAAAAAATACAACTCTGGGCTACAGAGTTGATGACTTCAAAGATTGGGTTGAGAACAAAATTTTAGATACATTTTAGACCTTAAACATATCTTGTATCTTAACTAAATCTTATTTGAATTAGATTAAACAGAATAAAAGACAAAAGACAACATAATACCATTAAACACCTTTGAGATGGAAACTAAGCCAACATATGATGGAAAAGTTTCCTTGAATAACATATCCACCATGTCATTAGTTTCTTTGTATGTATGAAGAACTTTCACATCATCATATTGCTCCTGTAGCTGGTGGATTTTCCTTTGTCGTGATTCTAAATGAAGGACCCTTAAGTCAGATCTTCCATTGAACTAGTCCGTAAGGACTTTTTAATCCCCATACAATCTGAATACTTTTACCTGCTTCCAAAGGGAAATCCTCTTGGCACACCACATAGCAAGGAGTTCAACTATAAAATTAGTTCCTTGGAAAATAACTAGTTTTCATTTGATCATCGAATTCTAGGAGAGGAAAATGACTATACCTACACCATAAACATCCCTCTAACTGGATCCAACAAATAATCCCCATAATATACCAGTTGACATCTCCACTTCTTTGATTAGCCTCATCTTCTTCCCTTTCAGCGGTTTCACATGTTCAAAATAAGATGATCTTGCATTATGTGCAATAATTTCAAAGAAATCCACATAGTCTTCAAGTAGACAACAATTTCACCCTAGTGAAATTCCCCACAATAAAAAGATTGGAAGGAATTTTGGAAGAGGAAATAAACCTTTGATTCCAATTCCATAGACACTCTTGAATCAAGCTTTCATTCCACCAAGAATCAAGGTTAAAACAAGAGAAAACTGCCTTCCAAACATAAATTACAAAAGGATGGTGAATAAATAAATGAGCAATAGACTCCTTATTCATTTGACATTGAACATAAAATCTAGGAACTACCCATCCTAGCATAAAACGAATATCTCAAGTCAATATTTTTCCTTCCAACAACAACCAAAGGAACAATCTGCATTTAAGGGGTTCTTGTCCCTTCCATACTAGTTTGTTCCACCATTTTGAAAAAGCAAGAGAGATCTCTTGAATTAGGGCATTGATCCAAATTTATGAAGGAAAAAAATGAAATACAGATTTATGGAGAAAAACAAAGATACAACAAAACAAAACTTCAATTAATAAATAGAAAAAAGTTGAAAATTGTTTACATGCAGAATCAAAATAAACTAGCTCAGGCGATGGTAACTTGTCTCTAAGAAGAGATTTGACAACTACATGCCTTCTTAACTATGTTATAATGAGGCTCAGAGGCCTTTTTATCATGAAGAAACATTGATAAAGCCTAAACATCCAAAAACCTAACCCTAGGAGATGAAGCGCCAAAAGGTATGGGCCTTGATGGGGTTAGTTGGAACATCAACTCCCTGGGGTCGCAACTTTGGCATATGATATCCATTTGGCACACATGATAGCCTGTTAGAAAGGAATATCCAAGGAAAAAAAAATTCAACTACAAATGCATTTAAAGGCTTATGTTTTCCCATTTCCCCCAAAAACACCGTTTAGGGCCTCAAAACGACCCCGAAAGTTTAGGACCCAAAAACTTCCAAATTAAAAATTTGTGCTGGAAAATAGGAAACTAAAAGGAAGCAATGTTGGGGGTACAAGTGGAATAGGTGTGTGGCCACCAATATCCACCTGGATAATCCCTTACGCCCCCCCTCCCCCCTAGGAAGAAATGGTCCCCATTACTTTGAGTGCTTCCATGAGATGGGGAAAATTCTATTGAACTTGGTCCTTGGTGAGCCACTTGCCTTGGTGCATGAGTTGGCCAACTTTGACAACCTGATATAGCTAGATCCTTTATCAGCAAGTGTTCTTAGTGTCCATCATTCGATCAGTTGTGGCTTGTTCAATGCAATCTGGGTTGAGTTCTATTGGTGCCAGCTGCTCAACAATGTATGATGTCTCCACTAATGGTGGAAAGTATGGTTGAAGTAGGTCCACATTGAATATTGGGTGCAGGCAAAGGAAGGAGGTTATATTTAGCTCAAAATAATTGTGACCCACAACCTTGGTGATGGTGTAAGGCCTGTATAGGAGCGGGGGAATCTTCTGATGGGCTTCGGAAAGGCGTTCCTTCTGCAAATGCGACCAAACCTTGTCGCCCACTTGAAACTTATGTGGAAATTGATGTTGATCATGACGTTGTTTGTACTTGGAATTGGATTTATCCAGGATCTCATTAACCTACCAATGAATGTGCTGAATGCGTTTAATAAACTTGGTGGCTTTATCAGCTTCAGACTGAACATCTGAAGATTATGCCTATGTATTTGCAAAAGGAATTGCAACATCAATGGGGCACAATTGTTGAAATCCTAGGCCCACTTGGAAAGGGCTATGGCTAGTCAAGTTATGGAGAGCTCTATTATAACTATGTTGAACATAGGGAAGACTCTCATCCCATTTTCATGGATTCTTAGAGTAACACATGCGCAGTATGTGCACTATAATCATGTTGAAGACCTTTGTCTAACCATTAGTTTGGGGGTGGAATGTAGTCGACTTAGTGAGCTTGGTGTCCGAAAATGGCTGAAGACTCCACCAAAATGTGCTTTGGAATTTTCTATCCTAATTTGATATAATGGTATGCAGGATCCTAAAATGTACCTACACTCATTCGAAGAAGAGTTTGGAAGTGGCTTTTGCTGTGATAATTTTTTTATAGGAAACCAATATGGTCATATAAGAAAATATATCAATGACCACAAATGAATAGTCATTACCAAGTTTGGTAGAAGTAATACCAAACATATAGTCCATAGAGATGGATTCACAAGGCCGGCTAGGAGTAGGAAGAGGAGTGTATGGGTATTTCTTGTTGATGGTTGGCTTCACGATGGCACGAGCAATGCAGGATTTGATATATTTTTAAGCACCCTGTCGAAGTTTTGGCCAACTAAAATATTGTTGTAGTATTTCCACCATCTTCTCTACACCAAAGGGTTTTGCAACTTGACTATAGTGCACCTTCCAAATCAGCTTGGCACACTCACTTAAAGGAACACAAAGGTGTCCTAGGTAGCATAACAATGCATCTTGGAGGTATAAGTATGGAACTTTCTTTGCATCCATCAACATATGGTATGTGGGGGGGAATTTTGGATCATTTTTATATAGTTGTAGCCATCCAGAAGTCTTGTGCCCACAAGAGTTGAGAATAGTGGTCAGTTCCACAACCAGGGGCCAACTGAGGCAATATGAAATGTTATTGGTGTTTCCCTTCTTGTATATAATGTTTAAATGGAATTATTGCATATATGTGTAGCATTTCTGATGGCGATCGTTTTGCAACTTTTCTTGTGTCTACATAAAATAAATAGGGTGATCATATTCTTCCCAAAAAAGTAATGATTCCAATGTCAGGAAGCTTGCACGATGGAATAAATCTCCTTATCATAGGTGGGTTATTTCTGAATAGTATCAGAGAGTGTCTCACTATGATATGCCACTGGATGCCCTTATTGGGTGAGAACTGCACCAATAGCATACTTGGAGGCGTCTTTCTCAATCTCAAATGGTTGTTGTAGGTCTGAAAATGTGAGGAATGGCATAGAGAAAATGAAATGTTTCAACTCAAGGAATTCCTTCTATTGTGAATTGGACTAAAACAAATGTGCCTTCGCTCCGCCCTTGGTAGCTTGACTCAAATTCCAAGTGATATGAGAGAAATCCAACATGAATCTTTGATAGAAATTAGCAAGGCCGAAGAATTTATGAAGCTCTATTAGAGTTTTCAAGGATGTCCAATCCTAAATGACTTGGACCTTAGTTGGATCCACATGCACACCCGACTCATCAATTTTGTAGCCCAAATATTAGACCTAGTCCGTGCCAAAGGAGCATTTATCCAAGTTGGAATAGAGCTTGTGTTGCCATAGGGTTTGAAGGACATGTCGAATATGTTGCAAGTGCTCTTCCCAACCCTTGTTGAAGATGAAGATGTTTTTCAAATATACAACCAAAAATTAATTTTCAAAAGGCTGAAAAATGCCATCCTCAGCCTCACAAAAGTTGCATGGGAATTTGTCAACCCGAAGAGCATGACCAACCACTCGAAGAGACCCTCCTTGGACTTGAAAGTGGTCTTCCATACATTTTTGGGTTCTATTAGAACCTGGTGATAATTGGACTTCCAATAAGTCTTGATGAAGTTATTATCCCCCTTGAGCTAGTTAAGAAGGTCATCAATCCATGGAATCAGGTATTTGTTCCTAACAACAATTTTATTCAGTGCTTGATAATCAATGTATAATATCTAGGTTTTATCCTTCTTCTGTACAAGTATAATTGGGCTCCCACAAGGTGAGGAACTTCATTGAATGTTCCCTTTTTGTATCAACTCTTGGATATATTTCTTGATTTCCTCATTTTCATAAGAGAGCGACGATAGATTGGCCCATCAAGCATAGGTGTTGTGGGAGTTATATCGATCAAATGCTTGACCTGACAATGCAAAGGTACCCCTGTGGGTGAGGAAAAGATATCCCATTAACCTTCCATGACATTAAAAAGTTGCTTCTACTACATGGAGGATCCCTCTATGGGGCTCATGGATGTGACCACAATCTTCCCCTCACTTTGAGAGTGAATAATGAAGAAAAAATAATTCCCGGTCTAGGAGATGATCTTACTGCATTACTTAGTAGAGATCAAAGAAATGGTGGTAGGTGAGTCTACTTTCGGTATCCTGTATAGTTTTCTACCCAAAGGAATAATAAAAGTAAGAGGCATGGACGCATACACAACATGTTGCTTCAACAAATATGGTTGTCTTAATAAAACATCACAAACTTCAAGGGGAGAAACATCACACAATATCTCGTTTGTGAAAGGCTTGATGTGATAAGGAATGCAACATTGTTGGCTTATGAAAATATCTCACACTTGGTGGACCGATCCAATGATGTATGGTTTTGGATTTGGTGTTTTCCGTAGGCCTAACCACTTAATGACCTCTTCCAAGATGAGGTTTTTTATGCAACTAGATCATAAAATCGAAGAAAAGGTAGACCAACAACTTCAAAATTAGCCTCTTTGAGGAGGAAACCTCCTTTACATCACATAAATTAACAATCCTTGGATGATACAAATGATAATACCTCCTTGGTATATATAGGAGTCCAAGGGGTCACAATATAATCAATGCCCACATAACCATAATAATGTAAGGGCACAACAATAACAATAGTGGGCTTCTATGGGACACACTAATAACAATATGGGAGATACATGGGCACAATAATAATAATAGGGGGTTACACTAACAATAAAAATAAGGGGAATACACTAGTATTATAGGGACCTAACATGCCCCTATCCTTGAAAAAAAGTGTTTTCCTCAATGCTTGAGTAGTTCTAGATGCTTTTTTATAAAATTATCATCTTCCCATGTGTAATCTTCAACGGGTAAATTCTTCCACTTAATGAGATACTCTGAAATTAATCAATTCCATAGCTGTCAGGTTCTTGTTTATGAAACTGATTTAGGCTCAAATATGATTTTTCCTTCTTCATCAAGTTCTGACAACATTGTTTGAAATGGGAGCTTGTCACTGATAACCTTAGTTAAACATGAGACATGGAAAACTGGGTGTACTCGGGAAGATGCATGCAACTCCAATTTGTATGCCATAGTACCAATGTTTTTCAACACCTTGTAAGGACCATAGTACTTGGGTGATAATTTAGTATCCTTATTATCTTTATTTATGGATATTTTTTTGGATGGTTGTAGTCGTAAAAATACCCAGTCGCCTACATAAAAAAAAAAAAAAAATTCACTGCGATGTTGATTTGCCTATTGTTCCATTTGATTATCCGCCAGAGTGATGTTATCCTTTAAGAGTTGGAGAACTTATTGTTAATGATCGATGTGATCTCCCACTGCTTCAACCTTAGAATTTTCTCTTAAATATGATGTGATGGATATTGGATGATATCCATTAAGTGCCATAAATGGGATCATTTTTGCTGCAATATGGGAGGAAGTGTTATACCACCATAAACTATAGGTAAACACTTGACCCATTGTGTTTGTTTATTAGATACAAAGTACCAAATATCTCCTTCCAAACATTTGTTCACTATCTTAGTTTTCCCACCATATTAAGGATGATAAGATGATTTATGAACTAATTGAGTACCAATAGAGTAAAATAATTTCGTTCAAAAATTTTGAGTGAAAATGGGATCTTTGTCTCTTACAATAATATTTTAGTTTCCATGTAGCTTTTGAATTATTTCCATAATTGATGTAGGAAATGTATTGGATTTAAAAGGATGAGATAATGCACAAAGGTGTGCATACTTGGTAAGTCTATCAACTACCACCATGATGACACTCTTTCCTTCAGAATTGGTTAAACATATGTTAAAATCCATTGAGACCTCCTTGCAATGCTGACTTGGAATGTCTAAAGGTTATAGCAAACCCATGGTATTAATTGTCTCAAATTTATTTTTTTGGAAAACCAAACATTTTTCCACAAACTTTTGAATATCATATTTAAGGCCACCAAAAAAAAAAAATCCTTCTTGACCCCGTGGTGAGATTTTAAAAATCCCGAGTGCGCTCCTAAGGGGGAGGTGTGCAATTCCAAAATAATATTTTGTTTGAGTTGGGAATTCTTACAAATATATAAGCGATAATTGTAGCATAATGAATCATTTTTCCATCTAAATGTATCATATGTATTGGGATATTGCGGTAGCTTTGTCAATCCTTCCATCTTGACATTCATCATTGCTTCCATGTTTTCTTTTAAACCATCCTTCAAACCTTCCATGTCCCTTTTTATGTTTACTTCTAAACCATCCATCTTAAAATTCATCATCACTCCCATTTCATTTTTTTTTAATCTTTGCGAGAGCGAAATTGTTGCACTTGGTATCGTAATTTTGATATATCATGTTGCATTTCTTCCTCTTCTTCTTGCGTGATATTAGAGCTTTCTGGTTTCTCATTGGGTGTGACCATTTTTTTGTTTTGATACATATTGAAATGAGAGAATGATATTTTTGATTCTCTATTCCCTTTGAATCACTTCAAAATTATTTTTCAATTAAAAGTTATGCAAATTAAAAAAATATACACACTTTTTTTCTTCTTCTTTTGAAGCTAGATATTGAAATTGTTGTATCTGTATAATTTCGTCTCTCCATGATTTTAAATTACATCATATGGTATCCCTTTGATTCTTCTTTCCAGTTCCACAAGTTAAACAAAAGTTTGATTCTTCAAGATAAAGTTATGCCTGATCTCCCACAATGACCTAATTATGGACTGGTTCAATAGAGAGAACTTGTAAGGAATGCAACATGTCATTGTTTCAACCTTCGGCCTTGAAAATTATACATGAAAAGCTACATTCCATGCACTTTGAATCAATTTTTACAAAATTCAAATCCAATGCTGGTAGAGGAAGTTATGACAATTTTCTAGAGGTCACATGTTTGAGACTGAATTTTAGAGCATGCAAAAAATCTAAATTCTTTGAGCCATATCTTAGAAAATATAGAAAACCAAGATCTGGAATATTTTTAGGAAGTTCACATGATTCCGGCTCCACGTGGTTGAAATTTAAGCTTCTGAACCTTCGTAAAAAAAAATTATAACGAAAATTCCAAGATGACCTATTTGAAGCAAGGGAAGCCTAAAATCAAAAGCTCTTATACCAAATTTTATGCAACCAAATCATAAAATAGAAGAAAAGATATATCAACAACTTAAAACTTAGCCTCTTCAAGGTGGAAGCCTCCTTTACATCAAATAAATGAATAATTATTAGATTATATGTAAATGATAAGATCTCCTTGGTATATATAGGAGTCTAAGGGGTCACAATATAATCAGAACCTACATAACCATAATAATGTAAGGGCACAACAATAACAATAGTGGGATTCTCTGGGGCATAAAAATAACAATATGGGAGATACATGGGAACAAAAATAACAATAGGGGGCTACACTAACAATAAAAATAAGGGGGATACCCTTATATAATAGAGGCCTAACATGGTTCTTTTGGCTCCTACTATCAACAATGAACTACAGTGGAGAGCCCTTCAACCACATCTGTGAGTGGAAGATATTCTCACCCTCCTCTGGATCTTCG
Organism: Pinus albicaulis; assembly: GCA_034641835.2. Lineage (NCBI taxonomy): Eukaryota > Viridiplantae > Streptophyta > Pinopsida > Pinales > Pinaceae > Pinus > Pinus albicaulis. The sequence continues at coordinate 1,126,175,152 of CM076579.1, read as the reverse complement.
GGACCAACCTTCTTAGCCTTGGTGGTGAAAATGATGACACTGGGTCCTACATCAATGAAATATTTCCCCTTGTTGGGTTTTGGCTCAAATTCAGAACATGCATTTGACTTTGAAGCTTTTAGATAGACCACTAGTGGTTGGTTTGCGCGACACTCATTCGCATTGTGAGTGGGTCTCTTGTGGAACTCACACCAATTTCTTGTGTCTTTCTTCATCTTCCCGATGCTATTATTTTTTGCGGCTTCGATGGTTTGTACTAGGTCATTCAACCTTGGCTTTATCCTTTGTTCTGTAGTTTGGAGGAGCCTTTGTCCTTCTTTGGATTCTTAAATCCAAATTATTGCTTCTTTTGTTTAAATTTTTGCTCGATCTTGACAACATATCAGTACGCTACACCAAGAAAGGATATGTCCATGAACTCCATTTCTGTCTGGATGTATTTGTGTAGACAACCATGGTACTTGAGTACCAGATGAGGCTTAGAGTCCTTGATTCCTAGCTTCATGCATAGGGTATAAAAAATATTCATGAACTCTGACACTTCCTAGTCCCTTTCCTACGACAGTGTGGTCCATTTTATGTACTTGTATTCATAGCTCCCAACATGGTAATATTGTTCCCTAACAACATATCAGAACTAATTCCAACTAGTGAGGATACCTCCTCGACCTTTTCCTCACAGTAAGTTTCCCACTAGTCCTTGACACAGGGAGCAACTTTGAGGAGTGCAAAAGTAATATTTTCCCTGTCATAAAAATTATGGACTAAAAATGCTCCTTCCATCATATTTAACCATCTATTTAGAGAATTTGGGTCTATCTAACCTTCAATATAGGAATTTCAAGATAAACTTGTACCTTGAAGGGAGTGGCACCTCTGAAGTGACTGTTGGATGACGATGCTTCACTCACAGTTATCTGCCAAAGGATCCAGGAAAAATTATCCGTCAACTCAATCCTTTGTTGCTCTAGGGATTCTTTGAGAAATAACTTGAAAGGATCTCCTACTCCCTCATATTTATTTTCTTCCACCATGGAAGACAGTTAGGGTCGGCGAAGTTGGCCTTACAAAGGCTCAACCAGTTCAAGTCCCAACTCCTTATACCTCGACCTTGTTGGGGACATGCACAAAAAAACATAGAAAGAGAAGATCCCTTTGATACCACTGATCTAGATTTATGAAAGAATGAAATGAAATACATTTTACACACAAACAAAGATATGGAGTGAAATTTAACTTCAATTAATAAATAGATAAATGTTGAAAACTATTTACATGCAGAATGGCAATAAACTAGCTTAAGAAATGGTAGCTTATCTTTGAGAAGAGATGTGATGACTACATGCCTTCTAAATTGTGTTACAATGAAGCTCAGAGACATTTTTATCATGAAGAAACATTGAGAAATCCTAAACATCCAAAAACATAACCCTAGGAGATGAAGTGCCAAAAGGTATGGGCCCCAATGGCATTAGTTGGAATGTCAATTCCCCCGGGTCGCAACTTTGGCATACGATCTTTGTTTGGCATGCACGATAAACTGTTAGAAAGGTATATCCATGGAAAAAAAATTTCAACTATGAATGTTGATTTAAAACATAATTTTTCCCATTTCCCGAAAAAAATTGTTTAGGGTCTCAAAATGGATCCAGAAGTTCAGGAACCAGAAACTGTTAAAAATAGAAAACTGCCAAAATAGGAAATTGTGCTAGAAAATAGGATAATGAAAGGAAATAATGTTGGGGGTCCAAGTGGAATAGGTTGACGGCCACCAATATCCACCTGGATCATGTATCATATTTGAATCTAGTTGTTATAATTCCATTTTGTTTATTCTTATACCACCTAATGATTTCTTCCTCCTCCCAATTATTTACAATACCAACTTTACCCAAATTCCATACAGAAGAGCTCCATTCACCTGCATAAACATGAAAAAGGATTAAATTTCGAATAGATGTTTATATTCATTGAATACATAAATCTTGATAATGCAAGATCTATAAATAAATACTTTTACTATATTTCTCACTAGTTTTATTTATTGATTAAATGAATCAAAATGGTATAAGATCTTTTCCATGAGTTACATAACAAATTTTTAAAAATATAAAATAGTAGCCTTTATTTTATATATATATATATATATATATAACGTCTAGTCTACACTTCTTTTGTGTTTTGATATTTTTCAACATATTTATAATTATTTTTTTAAGTTTGGTAGAAATTTGTGAAATTTTCGAAGTCTCGAATATAGATTGCTCCTATTAAGAATGTAAACATATGAATGTCCAAATTATTATCTTCTTATATTTTGTACTTTTCAAAACAGTTAGAGTAATTCAAGGTTAAAAATTGAGTCATTTTCCTTTCATGTGAGTACCAAATTCTAATTGAAATTTCATCATCAATAATTAAAGTGAGAAAAAATCTTCTCATGGAATGATAAGGTAGTTGGGAATAATGTGACGTTATTAACTCTACCTAATTTTAAATCTCATGAGGGGATATCATTGACCCACTGTGATAAGGTTCAAGATTTAGGTCACCCCACTCTCGTGGAGTTTTGGCTCTTGCTAAGTCATACATCATTGGTATATTTGGCTGATGAAATATTGGATATATTCTTAGTATTGTAATGCTAGTCACTAAATTTAATCTTAGACCTCTCCTAAATTACTATAACAAATTATTGACTCACTCTGATAAATGAAAAATAATATTCATTGAACTTAGAAAAATATACTAACATGCAATTAAGTAATAAGTTAAAATGTGATGTAAGAGAACTTAGATCTAGAAGTAGAATTGAAATTCAAATATATGGTGGTGGGTTCATATAAGCAATTCATATTTAAATTATTGAGAATATAACAAATTTATATTTAATTATTAAATATATAAAGTTTATGTGAAGAGTTTTAAATTTATTTATAGGTAATTAGTGTGATGCTATTAAAGATATTATTTGTTTTAAATAAATAATTATAAAATTTAAGTCTTAACATTATTATATTATTATTTTAAAGTAATATATTTTAAATTAAAGTTATGTTATTTTAGATTCATCTTAATCTCATATCTATCAAGTATTGATAGGGATCAAATTTCTTGAGGTGCAAACCTCTTTAGAATGAAAAATATGAGGAGATGTTCTGCACTTTGAGAGTAATCCCTCTTGGGGCTTGATAAATCTAGAGCGAATATGGATCTAGATTGGTTTCAATTGTTGGTGGTCAACAATATATATATGTATATGTTTAATATTAATGCAATCATTTGAAATTTACTCTCTTTATTGTTTTGGTTTAAACTAAAAATAATATTATGGAGAAGGAACAATGTCAATCTATATTCTTCCATTTTTATTATAGTGACATAATATGTAAATAATAAATATTGTGTATAAGTATATCTTTAAGATTAATTTGACCATTTGAAATTTACTCAATTTTCTTCATTGGTTGAAAGTATAGAGAGTATTATTAATAACTATCAATGTGAATCTATCTTCTTCACTTTTTAGTATTGTGACACAATTTGTACATGATCAAAATTATGTATATGTATATGTGTGGAATGAATTTGATTATTTGAAATTCACTTACTTTCCTCAATTATTTGAATATATAGATATTAATATTGAGAAGAACCAATTTCAATTTTTTTTCTTTTTTCTTAAGTTTTTAGTATAATGATATAGATGATCGAAATCATATATATATATATATATATATATATATATATATATATATATATATATATATATATATATATATATATATATATATATATATATATATATATATATATATATATATATATATATATATATATATATATATATATATATATATATTTGACCATTTTAAATTTACTTAGTTTCTTATATTGGTTGAGAACACAAAGAATATTATTTAGAAATATTATTTGAAAGTTTTGATCTAAAATGATGAAAAATGTACACAGAAATTAATGCACGTACGCTGAAATAAATGCATTGATTTTAGTGTACATGTCAATTTCTATTTCTATTTAATGTTAATTTCAATGCATTAATTTCAATTTGCGTGTTAATTTCTAGATACATTGATCTAGAAATGATTAAAAATGTAAACTAAAATTAATGCATGTCCATCAAATCAAATCTTCTTAGAATTAAAAAGATTTTTTGACTTACACATATATGTCTACTAATATGACAATATTATTCTTAAAAATATTAAATTGATATTTTTAGACATTAATAAACTAATTAGTATTCATGGACTTTCATAGTATTGTAACAACAAATGGTGTTCATCTTCCTTTTATTCTCTCTATGTGTCTATTGCAGTGTTGTTAATTTGTGCAACTTAGTGAATGCAATTGGTGGATTATGTTCATAAGATAATGATATTTTCTAGGTGTAATTCATCTTGTCAGAATTCAAACTCCATTATGTGGTTTGCATACAAAGGTGCTACTTATTCCCAATCAAATTACTCTATCAATGTCTCTAATATGTATATGATTAACATGATGTATATTTGTATGTCTAAAATTAATCTAACCATTTGAAATTTACATATTTTGTTTATTTTGTTGAAAACATAAATAGTATTATTTAGTAGTATTAATGTAACATACCCAACCTCCTAATTCTTGATTAAGGATGTGAGGTACTAGACCTGACCTCCAAGGTTACTTTATGGAGATGGGTTTATAACAAATTCCCTTCCTTCAACCTCCTCAAAAAACATTTCAAATACTACCATCATCTTCTACTCATCGAGATATTTCCAACAATATAATTTCATCCAAATATAATCTATGTACAAAAGGTTATGCCCATTTGAAAATATGTCCCCCAGGTGCCATGTCAATATTTGTACCATTGTCACATGGTAGCCCCTTTACCCATGTGTCATCATCATACAATACCACATCAACTATCACATGACTAACATGTTACAACCAATGTCCTCAACATCCCACCAAGTTAGGACCTTCCAGATCATAGGTTCCAACAATATCGAAGGAAATCCTGATAGCAGAGGTCCCAACCTCCATATACCTAACACCTGATACCTAGGTTCTAGAAATATCAACATTTGATAGTCATTAAGTTGATGTACCATAATTAATGTGGGATTAAATATTTAATAATCGATAGACATTTCAAGGTATGTTAGTATCATGGGCTTGCGCAATAACATGTTCATCATGATCGCTCGATGTCTTAACACCTGATCGTAGAAATATTGATGTATGGCATAAAAAAGGATGATATACCATGGAAATTTGACATGGAAATTTTCACTAGTCAATTAACCAATCAGGATGTGTTATCACCAGTGTTGGTTCAAAGTTATGCTTGTCTTGATCAACCCACACCTTGATATTTGATAGTCTAAAGGTCGATATCCGATAACCAATACACACTAGGAAACTTAGGATATTTTCTTTATATGTCAATGGACATATTAGGACCTGTCAGTATCATGGGTTGGGGTGATGGTTATCCATGTACAATTGAGGCCCAATATCCTGATAGTTGACAACTATGGTCATATTAGCCTCTTTCGAATAAGATCCTATTCACAACTCTAGTCAGGCCATGACCAGCACTGAGGCCAAGGACTCCAATCATAAATTTCTAAAACTTCTACCATATTACCTCAAAAATAAAAGGGTTAATATCTGAATTTATGAAACCCTTTAAATACTTTTCATGCCTACTCCCAAATTATAAAACTCACTCTAAAGGCATAAAAATATTCAATATCCTTTGAAGGCATCCCCAAACACTTCCTTTCAACCAAGAAACTTCACAAAGAGAGACAAAGAGATGACCAATGGAAAAATCCACAACTTCTCCCAATTGAATGAACCTCTTCTTATTCCTTTAGGACTAAAACTACAAGACATTTCCAATTCTTTAATTTACCAATAGAGTAGCCATCATTCTAGCTTACCTCTAGAGGAAACAAGGTCTCTCCTCACTGAAAAACTATCAAGTCTTCTTGATTGAAAAAATGGATACTATCACAGTTGTTCCCAACCACACTAGCTTGGTAAAGGACATTCACCCTACAAAATGCATGAAGAGACTTAGATTTCCATTCAACCTTTTATTTCTAACTAACAATGCAATACTTCAAAGGTATTACAAGGATTTTTTTTAGAATATATTTGTATATTGAGTTTATTTTTATAATAAATAACCAAATAGTAACTAAGCATAATTACACATTGATTTAGATCATAATCACATAATACTCAGTGATTTAGCATAGAAACATTTAAATTATCACTTATAAATATTCAAGAGATTGTCATAATCAATCTCTGACTTATCGTTACAAAAATACACAATAATCCAACATTACAGTGTTCATGAAACTCTAAACTAATACAACCAAATATACCATTTCATTTCATGAATAAGTGATGCATATTTATCATATGTAACCTATTTTAAGGAGTATCTTTGCATATATCATTATGTATTAATTAATTTACAGTTACTAACCATAACCATTCACCAAAATTATCATTACACACATACACAGAAATCCATCATAGAATTAATCCTGAAACTTTGAATAACAATTTCATTTCATTAACAGAGAAAACAAATACACTTATCTACCTTACTCAGGGTTGTTTGAAATTATATAGGGGAGAGCCACTCTCCACTCAATCATAGGCATTGCTACACTGTAGCCTTTCTTGTAGTTGGATACCTGAGCTAGATTTGATGTCTTAAAAGGAAGCTTCTCTCAAGGTTCTACATAATTCAATTCAGGGCAGAGAATGTGACGGCCACTCTCCTTCACATACATGTTTCAGGGTTTTTTTATCATCTTGATTCTCTCTCTCTCTCTCTCTCTCTCCTTTCCTATCTATTTTTTTCCTTTTGATTTTTATGTTCAACCACACATACTTTGAAACTTCCACCACCTTTCACCAATCACACCCCTAGCCTCACATAGTATACCTACTATGATAATTCAAATCCCTCCCTTGGGTTGCATGGTCAGTAAAAAGTCTCCAAAAAAGGGTACGTAGCCCATACCTCAAGAGTTGTTTGGTACTTATTCCCCACTCTTCTCATAATCGTTGGTAGTTGGGTAGTTCAACTACCAAATTAGAAAATATTTATTATATTAAATAAATATGAATAATAAATCAATTGAAATTAGGAAAATTATCTAGGTTTTCCATCCCAACATTATCAGTCTTAATTACATATTAAGAATTGCGAGGATTAAAAAGGGTTTTACAATCAGGAACTCCATCTTCGGTGTTCACACCAAGTATTGACATTCTTTGATTGTAGCAACACCCTCTCAGGTACTCTCTTTTAATGTAGTAATGTTCCTTGGTGCTTCCTAATCTATGCAAACAAGATGGTCCTCTTCATATATTATTCCCTGTCATTGTTTCAAAATTGTTTGGCCACCTCTACACCTTTGGAATTCCTACAAAATTTATCAGTGAACTGACATATTAAATCCTTTCTCTAAACATATAATTTTTTGTTAAATTTCCCAAATCTAGATAAGATATTTATTCAAACATAATTCTTCTATGTATATTTGTGGATTCACATATATGTGATTGCAACAAAAATATTAGCTCATTATTTTAATTTTATTAGACATGCCAAATATGTTGATGATCCAAACTAACTTGTCATTCACTCAAGTCTAATTTTTTGGCAATCACTCCCCATTTTGGGCTTAGGAAATCCCCTTCTATATCACACAGTTCTTCAAGCAATCTACCTGATAGAGGTTTATTTGCATAATAAGAGCATGGCGAATTGCAGAACCTTACATCCAAGGTATTCCTTGATTACTCTATACCACATTGTTTTCATTACACATGGTCTAGGCATATCATAAGGTTCTTTTGTCTTAATAATACTCTATTTTCTTCACTTTCTATTTCAATAATTATCATATGTTCTTTTTAGATGGGTTCATCATCTTATTTATATCAATTACATACTATCATCATGAATCTTTTCAACTTTCATCATACCAATTCTATATCTCAATCCGTTTTATCAAGATACACAACTTTCTCATCCTGAGGTTATTCATTTATTAACACATTTTCTCTCCATGTAGTAGATGTCAGTCGTTCTTTTAATCTTACATGTGTGCCATATCCAAGACTATTTCACCTATAATAAATTCTAACTGTGTAGAAATAATCACTAGTATTAAAACATAAAAAAATCATATTGCAACAATATGTGGATTGCTTCCTTTAAATTGTACTAACATCCTTGCTCTTGCATATCAACATCATTTTTCATATCTTTTCTCTTTTCCATTTCTTTTGCAATGGTGTTTGTATTTATAGCCTTCTTACTTTTAGATTTATGGTTTCTCTTCTAGAACCTACATCAAAAAATCAACAAATCATGTGTTAGGACCATTTCCATATGCATTCATTAAATGGTTTCCATAGGAAATGATAATATCCACAAAGTAACACACATTATAATAAATGAAATTTTAATTAAATACTTTCATATATGGTTATCCTCACTTCATTAAGTGTCCATAAGTAACAAGTTCAACTCACTGCTTGCATCATACACATTCATGATTTGGTGAACATGCCACAAGTCTCCATTTTATGATAGTTACTCTTTTGGGTTCAAAAAATCCCCTTCCTCGGGTGATCTACCTAACCAAGATTTTCTCGCATAGGAATATTGAAGATTTTGTTTGAATATTATAGCCAAGGAATTTCACTAACTCGACCAAACATGGTTTACTAATCATAAGGTTCCAATTTCACTAAAGTGGCCTTGTTCTTTGGCTATTTTCTTCACAACTTCTATCTACCTTTCGTAGTTAATTCACTGTTTCATCTATACCATAACATACAATTTACATTAGGTATATTCTAATATTTTCCATTACAAATTTTCCAAACTTCTTTCATACAGAATCCAGGTCTCACAAACACGAGGCTCTTCCCATAATGTTAGGCTTATTGTTGTTGGTAATATTTTTAGCGTTTATCGTAGGATTACACTTCATGCCATAATCGAGGAATTCTGTCTGCAATATATTTTTTCACTTAGCTAAATAATGTTAGTTTCTTATGCATACAATCCTTTCGATATATTATTCACATCAACCACTAAATTGGGTACAAAACCATCACATAGTCAACCATTCAATCAACTCAATTTCATATTAGACCAACCAAAAGGAGATATTGTTACACTACATAATCATTCAATACCGTCTTAATCATTTGGAAAAATCATATTGAAATTATACTTTTCATGTCAATAAGTAAAATTGCTCAGAGTTGAGAGTTTCATTTTCACTCTCTCCACTAAGATATCCATATTAGAACTTATTAATCATTTATCCTTCTTTTCTTTCTATGGGAGTGACGGATTCACACCATTCACTTCAAAAATCAATGACTCTTTAAAAATATTAAGAATCATTCTTTTAATGACACTTACTCACCATAAAACTCATCCTACACAAGAATGCATGCATTCAACACATGCATATAGTAATTTTTTTCAGATATCACGATCATATCAAATGTAGTAATAATGTTATTGTATTCCATTGAGTATTCTAGTTCCCCCAACTTGCCAACTGTTGAATCCTGAATGCTTTCATACATGTGAGGTTTCTATTACCATTTATTCTCAATTTATGATTTCTTAAGGATCCCATATGGATCCTCCTTTAACCTTCTATGACACATATCTTATTTTCATTTTCCTCGTGGTTCATTTGATGACTAAGGTAACTTCTATTACCTCAAATTTCATTCCCAACAAGGGATCGCTTAAATGTCAAATTCCTAAGAGAAACATGCACCTTTTTCCTACTTCATAATCTCATTCACATGTCAATTTTTATTTAAATCAATTAAAAACATACGCTCCAATATTTTCTAGTTTAACATCCAATTCATTTTTACTCATTCATTCATTTTCAATATTTTTCAGCAACCAGTCAAGCATTCTTAGGATCAATCTATTTCATGATACGATTTATATCCTAGTCAAGTACTCTTTGATTGATATTTAAATTTTCAAAATACTTCCTCTACGTTTGTTTAGCGAGTGAACTTGGTAAGTCATCCAAAAATTAGCATATCAAGCTTATGCAACAAGATTTAATTAAGGTTTCATTGATTATTCCAAGGGAGGACCTCCCCTTAGCACATATGTACATATAATTTTTCTCAATATACATTATATAAATATCATTACTTATTATCACGTCCCATATCTTTAGCATGATCTTTCCTTTAAGTATATCATCACCTTAGAGAGAATTTTCCATTTCTCCTCATTTCTCCTAGCCTCATCACTAGCGATGGGTGACTCTAAAATTTTAAATTCCCCGATCATATTCTTGTAGCTAGTTATACGATCTGTGTCCTAGCATGCTTCTTTTCCTTCCATCTCCACTATTGATGCTAGATGATATGATTGTTTACTATCCAAAATTGTATAAAGTTGAAACATTCCTTTGGATACTTCATCCATTGTGGTAGCCTCTTAGACGTTGAAAATTTTCCTTCCATTGTGCTACTTATAAGGACATCCATGAAGCATGTGATACTCTCTGAACCCCTAACACTTCATTGAAATTTTATTTTGGTCCTTTTTCCTTTATCTAGCTGTTACAATGGTCGTGGTCTCCTCTTAAGTGGGATATGTTTGTTAGAAAATTGAACTTACCACTCTTTCCCAATGGCTCATATTGTGATACTTTGTACCCTTTTATCTTGAACCCAAATTTATCTTCATTTTTCTAGAACTTATGGGGATCCACCTCATTATTTGAATTTTCATAGAAATACTTTTCTTTTTGGATGGTTTAATCAAGTGTCTTGGGTTCTTCAAACTCAATTTGATCCTAAAAATATTTTGGAAACATGTTGAGAAAGAATTTCCATTTACACACCATTATGACTATGATCACCCTCGTCAAATCTCCACAACTTCCATTGATATGCTTCAACAATAAAGTAATGTTTTTTAATTATCAGTCATTGCTCATATTAAATCAACGAATTTTGTTGAATCTCTAGGAATTAAATAATTCCAGTTTCTTTTAAACTTAAGCACCTTCATTTTTCCTTCTTTTTATGTGTCTACAAATTTATGACCACAAGATTTTAAAACCTGCACATAATCACTTCATTATTAGATTGATGGAAAATTGGGAGTCTAGGCTTAGACTATGCTCGACAGTTAATTTTCGAAAGAGGTTCTGGACTAAATCCACCATACCACATGCTCACACTTTGTTGAGTCCATGCTAGAAGGTGGTATGGATAGAAAATAGCTCTTTGTTTCCTTGAACACTGTGTGATACAATTTTGTGTTATGTAAGTTGTTACATGGTTTATCTATGCCGTCAATCTTCCACTGATCTAAATCACATTTAATCAAATGGGTTGACCGAACTTTTATCATTTTAACAAAAGTATGGCGTCCCTATCATTGATTCCACTGATCTCATTTCTCATTCACCAATATTTGGTCGATATAAGGTTTATTTTGTGATTTCAAGAATTTATAATAAAGGTAATGTATCCATGTTTTGATATAATAAATATTGCAAGAATTCATTAATATCGATAATGTCAATATCCAGCTTTATTTGATTCCATTATATAATTCTTCATTCTGCAACTTAGCTATGAAGTTCATAGGAAATTCGTCTTCCAATTTTCGTTCATCTTCTCTATTGTGATATAGAATGATCATACATATATAAAATCCCTCAATATCTCAAATCCTCATGTAGAATTGACTTTTGTACATGAAGGGTTCATAATTAAATCTATCCTCAATTTAAAACTTCACATAAACATTAAAATTTTCTAGTTCTAGGGGTTTTCTCAGAAACTGGAATGGTTCAAACATTCATACACACAAAGATTGTAATTTACACAATAAACACACTACATTTTTTTCATCCAATAATCTGTACATACATAATCAAACCCTGACTATCGATATCATTTTGGCTTGATTTTCATTTGATTGGCCATTCTTCCTTGACTATATTTTACATTACTTTTCCATTCTTTCCATTATTTCAAATCTATGGTTCTAAAAACTTTCAAAGCACATATAAACACAACCCCAAATGACTGATTTTGTTCTAGATCCTATTCTAACTCCTAGAATCTCTAAGATCCTTCAATCACTCCATGATATCTTCCTACAATCACTCAATAACAAAACTATTTGATAACTAACACTAAATCTCTCGAATAGAATTATTTTTGAGGAATAATCCTCTTATAATGACTCATTAAACAAATTGGTGATTAGATTATTACATCATTTATAAGACCCCGCTTTGAATAAACAAAAGTATTGATTTTGAGAGCGAATGGCCGTGCATGAGACTCCCAAAGTAGAAATTTTTCATGGCCTCCTAGCCATGATACCTTGAACTGCAAATTTTCTATATAATTGAATGAGTCCATTGTCATCACTTGTTGAGTCCTCCATGATCCAAAAATTTGTATTGTAACTATTCACTCATCTGATCATGTTGTTGCTCCATTTCCTCTGTTGTTGTTACTTTAATCTTTCTAGGCTTCCAAATCTTGTGTTGTTGTTCCTCATTTTCTTTATTGATGCAAAGTATTTAAGTTAGCTGAACTATCTTACTGATTTCCCTTAAGTTTTATGTTACATATTTTCTTGTACACTCTCCTCATCAACAACCACGATCCATCAATTTCATCTTCCAATTCTATCCTTAGATGAACTTCGTTGTCCACAATATTTTGCATGTCCTCTTTCTTCTTGTCATTTCTATGAGGTACTATGGTTTGTTGTTTAAAATAAACTTGAACTATGTATGTAAACTCTATGTAGTCACCTGCCATTTCTCTAAATACCTCATCTCCTCCTAAAAATATTTAAACAATAATTTGGAATGTTCTATTGGAGGCTTGAATTAATCTTCAATAATTAGTTTAAACTCTATTTATTTAATTACAACTTCATGTTCATTATTTCTTTTTGTACCCGCAATTTCATAATCAGTTTGAAAATCAAAATTTACCTTTGTTCCTTTAGATGTTTTAAGCACATCTTCTTGGCTAGATACTTACAAATATTTATCTTCTCTACTTATAATCTCCTGCTTAGACTAATAATTCATTAACAACTTTTCCAGGAACTATAAATATTCTTCAAATTTCATAAGAACTTCATTTGAATGTTGTTATCCCCCTAATTTGCTCTCTTTTTTCCATTTTCTCCTTCCTAAATCATAACCATTTACCTCTGTTTTACCTCTTTTATGCACCCTCATCTTGCACCAGCCCAAGCACGGTGACATATTTCGTATAAAATTTATTTTTCATAGTTTTAATTCAACTTAGCATCAATTAATCATTTATTACATGATTTCTTACTTTTAATCACTCTTTGTAACTTATCGATATCTCCAATGTTTATTTGTTAGTTAGAGTACTTACCGTGACCGTTGATCCTAGTGCAGGATCAAATCTTGCACCGTTGCCAGCACAACAAATATTTGCAGCAGATCTTAACCTCGTTGATCAGCACCTCGTTTTGAGCATCTTCAACCACGACAGCAAGATCGATCCAAAGGCAGCCGAGACCGAATCTGTGAAGGACAAAAGCTGGAGATTGGCTACGGCCAGTTTTTCTAACTGTCTAATTTTGAAGGCTGAAAAGCTAAATTTTGCGTTTGGTTATATAATCAGTTGAATAATCTATTTTGGCCTTTGGCCAAAGATATATATAATGTAGAATGTAAATAGGACTAAGAGGGGAATTTTTGATAGGAGAAGAGAACAGAGACATAGCCAGAGAGGCGGTAACAAGTTGCTATATTTTGTTATCACCCGAATCTGGGTTGGACGATGTATTAATGTATGTACTTGCTTTAGTGAATTAATAAAAGGGAGCTCTACCTCATGTTTCACAAAATTGTGTTTCTGTATTTGATCTGATGAATTGATTAAGGTACTGAGAAGCGTTTTTTAAAAGGGAAACGCGCTGGTTGGCTGGGGTCCAGCCAACCCAACACGTTTACCCCATTTCCCGTTTTCCTGTAATTTGTGTTTATATTGTCAAGTGTGATTTAATTTTAAGCACATGCATTCCTGTTTGAATGAAATTGGATCCGTTGTGTGAAGTAGATAAATTTCCTTTTCCTGCAATTTCCTTTCCTGTACTTGATTTCAGAATGGTTTTCCTCCGCCTAGTCCAAGCAGGAGAAATAACCCTGCACCAATGCACGTTGGTGTGATATCTCCTTTTCTGCAATTTTGTTTGATTGGTTTTCCCCACCTGGTCCAAGCAGGAGAAATAAACCTACACTAGTGCACGTTGGTGTGATGCAGCAAGCCTTCTTAGTCTACTTTCCGCAATCTTCTTTCTTTCATTAAATGCTTATGACAGGATAAATGTATATTGATTGTTTCTTTATTCCTGCACTCCGTTAAGACCAGAAACATTCGCTTTTTATGTGTGCAATTTTATTTCACAATATAATAGCACTTGCAATAATTAAGCACTCATTTTAAGAATTAAATGCTAAGTGCAGGGAGCTCTGATCCGGTGCAAGAACTAGTTTCTTGCCACGAGATCTGAGTGCTTTGAACCTGGAAAAGTTCAAGCCCTTGCATGAAGTAAAAAGCCTTTAGTAAAGACACCATTTATACTTTCTGCATAAATCTTTGTTCCTGCACTAGTGCAAGCAGACTGTGATAGTGCAGAACAGATTAGTGCAAGAAGGAAATATCTAAAGGAGCAAGTTTAAGGGCCCATCAGATGAGACTGCTAAGTGTCTCTGCTAAAGAAAGAAAACACACACTTAGTAGTTAAACAATAATTAGCTAGAGTGATTTCCTTTTTATCTTTAATTCCCTCTTGCAAATGCATTCTTCCTTGTTCCAGTCTTAGATTATTTTGATGATTCAAGTTGCCTTTTTCTCTTTTTAATTTGATTATGCAATCTTTCCTTTAAAGAAAGCATGGATTTATATTAGGAATATTCATACCATCTCGAGCATTGCATGTGTTTCGTCTCTAATTTTACGGATCCCCAAAGTTGACAAATTAAGTGTTGAGGAGTTCGCTTAAGTGTAATTCCTGCACCCAACAAATGCTTCAATTACTCTTCCCTCTATTTATCTTCACAAGTTAATTATCTTCCATTTTCTACCAAAATAATTGGCTGCAAATTTCTTTCTGAAATTTCCTTTTCCAGTTGTATATGAGTCATACTATGATGAATCTCCTCCATGTCTTGCAGAATACCTCTTTCTTGGTCTTTTGCCGAAGATTTTTCTAGTAATCTATTATTCTGACTATTGTCACAAACTTTTATTTGGTTGTTTTCAGCTTTCTTTGTTATGGAAACTATTAGCCACCTATAATATTTTGTTATACCAAAAGGTGGCTAATATCTTTTTGAGCCTCCAAGGAACAAATTTTATCACTAAAAATTGTTAGCTCTTGAAGTCTCTTTAAGGCCTCATGCCTCTGTCCCAAATCCTCATTTGCTGTCCCATTTTTTATACTCAGGAATTTCTGCTGACTCCGACTGAAAGACTGCTGAAAGATCGCCATTTCTCCTCTTCTCGAAACCCTTCATCTGCTCCCCTTTTCTACATCAAAACTACCTTGTTTTCATAAGTCCTCTTCTTTCCATTTATGAAAATCTCCCCTTTCATAGTTAAAAACTCACTTTTTAACTATTTCGGAACCCCCAAATCCATTAAAATCCTTGAAAATTCTCATAAAAAATCAAAGTTAATTCATTGCTATAGGCCTAAGCCCCTTGAGCTAAGCCCTAAACCACTCCCCCACCATACGCTTTGGGTCTGGAACCATTTGCTAATACGATAAGGTGCTAATCGCATCGGAAAGAATCAAAGACGCAAGTCTTTGCCATACTCCAAAAGTTTCGATTGCGATTAGCCTTGCTGCTTAAAGACCCCCGATCTTATTATTTTCATATAACCCTGAGCCCGCCCCCGGCGCTTACAACCTTGTGAATATTTTTTCGACCCTTTTTCCTTTGTTAATTACAAAAACCCTCTTTTCCAAAGTTTTGATGTAATGAGTCAAGGTCACATGTTTAAAATAAAATGGTTAGATCAAAAAGATCGATCGCGCAATCGCGATCGGGGAAATTTCAATGGGTTGATCGGAAAGACCAGGCCCGCAGTTCCGATTGAGATTAGGCCCCCATTATATATAAAGCCCCGGGCCCATCAATTTTCATATATCCAAAGGCCCCGCAGTCGGGCGCCTGTCCGCTTTGTATATATGTTTTTCCACCCCGATCCATAAAAACCTTTGTTTATTTCAAAAGTTCGGGTTTTATATAAAATACAAGGGTTTCTCCCCGATTCCATTCTCCACCATTGATCTAGTCCTTTGATCCAACGGCCTGCGCTCGATCGCATCGCAAACTTTCAATCGCATGCGTTTTTGTCGCTCCCCCGATTGTCGATCCCCGATTCAATCCCGACCGTTGATCTAATCCTTGATCCAACGGTCCGCGCAAAATCGCATCGCAATTGTTTCACCCCCTTGCGATTACCTTCGATTCATTCCCCGCCGTTGATCTGGTCCTCAGATCAACGGCCAGCGCTCAATCGCAAAGGGCTCAATCGCATCCCCTTTTTCTGCCACCCCCGATTGAGACCCTCCAATTAGATCTGGACCGTCCACGTGTCCAGATCGGACGGTCCAAAACTGCTCCTCCTTATTCTCCTCCCGCTATCCTTTTTTTCCTTTCTATGCAGATCTCCACCGTTGGTTGCCTTCATCCGACGTCTACGCTCCTCCCCCGCCATCCAAAGCAGTTTAAACCTATTCTCGCAAGATTTATTAACTGTTGTTTTGTTTTGCAGGCTTTTTAATGGTTTTCCATTATAGAACGAAGGAAAGCCGATGGATGGGAAAGACGTTTCCTGTGCCTTCGAGCTATCTTAAAGAAGCCATTCACGGGGCTCTATTCCATGTTTCGTCAGTACTCTATAAGTATTGATGCCGTAAAGCCCAGCGCGGGTCTGCACATCGACAAGACACTGTTTTAAATCAAACACAGTTAAAGAGTATCAGTTTTGAGAATAAAGCACAACAGATGAAGATTGAAGACAGTTTTTATGGGGATTACGGCTAAGACAGTTATCAAAAGCCTAATCCCCAATCTAAAACACAGATTAAAGGAAAATCTAAAGTGTTTTATCAGACAGAAAGCCTCCACCGCCACATCTAGGGAAAATTGATTCCTCAGCTACCACCGAGCCACCTGTTGCCTCAAAACATTCAAAAAGAGGCTGAGTTATTGAAGAAAATCAGATATCCGCCTCCAGCACAGCCAGGGAGTTACTTCTGCAAGGAAACCAATGAATAAATATCTGCAGAGTTACTCCAAAACATGCACAGAGCCTCAAAGTAAAACAAAACTTCCACCGAGCTTTGATATTTATTGAGAAACAGTTAATGTAGTGATCCACCTGTAAATTTTTCCCTCGAGCCTCTCAAAGGGCCGAGAAGTCTTCACTCTGCATTAACTATCCTTGAGATATTTTGTTAAAATCTCACCTCTTCATCTTCCTATAAGTACTTCTACAGAAGATGAGAAATTGTTGGTTGCAGAACTTTGAAATACACTTGAGCTTGAGACTTCTATTTGTACATAGTATTCACTGGCCCTTGAAGCTCTGTTTGTGCTAGAGTAGTTAGGTTGAATAGTGAAGATGATTGCTGAACTAAAACATTGGACTTGAAGTTTGTAGCTGGTTTGACATCAATATAAAAGCTGTTTCATGGGATCCTGATCTATATTGACGGTGATGTTATTATCATTTGTAACTTGTTGTTTTATTTCTGTTTTCATGTTGTTTCATTTTCCACTGTAAAGAACAGTTTAAACAGGGTTAGGACCTGCTGTATATCAGTAACCTTCTCTGGCTGAGAAATCTTTATTTGAATGTTTTCTTCCAATCTGTGTTATTTAGGAATGACTTAATTCAATTTAGGCATGAGAATGCTGGCGTTCCCTCATTTTATCATCCTAGCTGAATATTATTTCTGAATGTTACTTTCAGTATGTGTTATGTGATGATGAACTGAAGGAAGATATGGTTAGCCCTGGTCCCAGACTTGTCTGCATAACTAACAGATTGTTTCCCTTGGAATGTGTTAAAAGCTGGCTAGTTTAGAAGCACTTGCTAGATCTTAGACCATTCTGTGTTATCTTTGTGTTTCCCATTGTTTTGTATGTTTTCTATTGGAAGTGTGTCAAAGGCTGGTTGGTTTAAAAGTACTTACCAGATCCTAGTCTGCTTTCGTGTCCTTCTTAAAGTGTTTGTCAAAGGCTGACCGGTTTAAAAGTACTCATCAGATCCTAGGTTGCTCTTCGTTCCGCATCTATTTAATTCCCCTTCTTAATGTATCACTTCATCCCATAAATCAAACTGTAAAAGAGATCCTTAGACATAGATGACTTGCCCCTTGGATCACACTTGATGTTGTTGTTCAATTAAAGCCCAGATATGACTCCATAGCCCAATGGACTAAAAACCAGCATTATATCCATCTATCTGCCAAAACTGTTCTATTTGCTTGCAACTTCTCACTTTTGAAAATTTTTGCACTTAGGACTTTCCCCTCAAGTAAAATTTCATGCTCAACCATCCAAAACAAAACAAAACAAAACCCTTGGCCTTCATAACTAGCCTAATATCGTTACCTTAAGCTTTTCAAAGACAATATCCATCTTTGTACATATTGGAGAGATCCCTCTCCGGATTCAGGAGGGCTAGATCCTAGAATCCCAAAGTTTGGTTGAAATGATGTTAACTCTGTGATTGGACTCTCCCAATCTTGCTAATAAATTACAGAGACCTAACAGAAACTTCCTTTCCAAATCCACCATCTTCAAGTTCACTAAACACGTGCTCAAAATATCTCTCCATATCAATCATCTCTTCAAATAGTCTCATTTCTTTATTAACATGCATAAGCACATTATCCAATTGTTGGTCATCACTTGCCAATCCTACAACCATACACAAAGTGTTGTATTTAAAAACATAAGGCTCCTCATTTGATGCCTTAACTACCACATATCCATGCCGATATGAACTAATGCAATAGTCCATCAAGTTGTCAATAAATTTATCCTCGACATATTTAACTTCCTCTTCATCAAGGAACAATCCTTGTTCACATATAAAAACTTCCATCTCATACTCAACTACTTTGAGTTATTCCTCCAATATGTCATACAATCTTTGTATTAGCTTCATTTGTAGTGAATTCCATTTCACACACTTCTTCCTCAATATCCAACTATATCTTTGGTCATCTTGGCTCTCTTGTAGCAACCTTATTATATTATTGCATTGTGCTCTCAACTCAGCTATCTGTTAGGTCCCTATATTACCAATATAGTCCCTTATTATTATTAGTGTAACCCCTTTATTGTTATTATTGTACCCTTGTAACCCCCATTTTGTTATTATTGTGCCCTTAAATTATTATTTTTAGGTCGGCTAGGATTACATTATGGCCACATGACTCCTATATATAGAAAGGAGGTTTTGTAAATTGTTCATTTATGTAATGTATTGGAGGTTTCCCCCTCGAAGTGGCTTATTTCTAAGGTGTTGATATCTCTTTTCTTCTATTTTTGGAGCTAGTTACACAACATTTGGTATCAGAGGTTTGGATTCTAGGGTTTCACTGCTCCAAACAGGTCATCGTGGCATATTCGCTATAAATTTTTTTCTACGAAGTTTCAAAAGCTGAAATTTTTAGGGTACGAAGCCGAAATCCTGAGGAAGATCGTCGAAATATTTCAGAGCTTGGTTCACAATATTTTTGGAGATATGAGCTGTGGAAGTTAGGTATTTTTTCAGGATCCTAAACAGGTCATCGTGGAATTTTAGCTATAATGTTTTTTCTACGAAGGTTCAGAATCTGAAATTTTTAGGGTGCGAAGCTAAAATCCTGAGGAAACACGTTGAAAAATTTCAGATCCTGATTCGCAATATTTTTGGAGATATGGTCTGTGGAAGGTGGTGCTTTTTCAGGCTCCTGAATTTCATCTCAAAGAGGTGATCGTGGGAAAATTTCAATAACGTTCTCTCTGAGCATCGGATTGGAGTGCCATAAAAAGTGGTCACAATTAAACGGACTGTAGTTTCTTGGCTATCAATTTCATAGGCGAAGGATGAAACAGTGACACGTGGCAAGTCGTACAAGTTCACTCTACTGAACTAGTCCATAATTAGGTCATTGTGGGAGATTGGACATAACTTTGTCTTGGAGAATCCAAATCAGGTCAGACATGTGGCATTCAAAAGAGAATTCATAGGGATAATTTAGTGATGAATTTCAGATATTGAAGAGCCGCAATCACAGATATAATCAAATTTCAATATTGAGCTCCTCCAAAGCAAGAAAAAGGTGTGTATTTGTTTTCCGAATTGCATAAGTCTTGTTTGAAAAATCAATATGAATTGATTCCAAGGGCATATTGTAGAATAGATATCAGTATTGGGTTCTAAAAAATGCCCCATAAAAATAATTCAACACCCATTAAGCCTTCAGAAGGCTCTACTATGACTCATGAAGATGAAGAATTGCAACATGATCTATCAAAATTACAAGAGAAAATGCACCAAATTTCGCTCTCGCAAAGAGCAGCAAAAAATGAAATGGAAGTTTTGAAGAAAGGCATGGAAGCAAAGATGGATGGTGTGAAGAATAATATGGATGGTTTGAAGAAAGACGTGGAATCTAAGATAGATGACATGGAATCTAAAATGGAAAACATGAAGAATGATCTAAAAGCAGACATAGAAGGTTTGACAAAGTTGATACAAGAAATTTTTCCTAATGGTGAAAAGATAGTAGAGGAAACTCATGATGAGAACAAAATAAATGTTAATCGTGATTTCATAAACTCTAATTTTGGCGGGAAGAACCACCATATTCCAAAAATGGATATGAGTAAGTTTGATGGAAAGGATCCTGTAACATGGATACTACAGATGGAGCAATATTTTGATCTCCATAATATGCAAAACACACAAAAGGTACGCATTGCAACTTTACATTTAGAACAAAATACATTTGTATGGTATCGATGGCTTTGCTCCCGTAAAAAAATTGTCACTTGGTCAATTTTTACGGAAGAAATGATAGCACATTATGAGGATACAAAGAGAAACACCTTCTTTAGCTAATTGATAAATCTCAAACAAAAGGGTTTAGTGGGGCAGCACATTGAGGACTTCCAAAAATTGAATATAAGGGTAACTGATATTCCAGAGGAACACAGGATTGATCTCTTCATAGGAACTTTAAAGGATAACATCCAACATGAAGTTCGCGTCTTGGAACCTGATTCCATTCAGGTTGGAAAGAAAATTTGAATGTAAAATTATGGCGACAAGGAAGCCTACCACTCACTTCTATAAAGAAGGAAGTGTTTCTACGCCTAGATTTCCACAACCTACAAGGTTGACACCACAAGAATTGGAAGAAAAAAGAGCAAAATGGTTTTGCTATAATTGTGATAGAAAATACACTAAAGGTCATAAGAGTGCTGAGAAGATATTATTTTACATAGATTGTGAAGAGGAAGAAGAAAATGAACAAGAAGAGGATATACACCAAGAACCAGCCCTATAAGAGGGAGAAATGAATCCGACCATATCATGTAATGCAATGGCAGGCACTACCACTCCTCAAACTCTCAAGATAGAAGGACATATCAAGAAGAAAAAGGTAATAGTGTTGATTGATTCAGGTAGCACCCATAATTTTATTCATTGCAAGGTAGCCAAGGAATTAAATTGTTTCCTATACCCAACACTAGAATGTCAAGTGATTGTGGAAAATGGAGGAACTATAAATTGCTCTGGAAAATGCCATAATATCAAGCTAACCATGGGGAAATATGTATTGACTAGTCCAATGCTTTCCATTCCTATGGGAGGTGCTGATGTTGTACTAGGAGTACAATGGTTACAATCTTTGGGGACGACAACTTCTAATTTTCAAGAACTTTTCTTGAAATTTTTTTCAGAAGGAAAGGAAGTCGAATTACGGGGTATTGCAGGGAAGCCGGGAAAGATAATAAGCTCTAATGTCATGAAAAATCTTCTAAAGAAAGAACAACGAGGTGAAATTGCACAATTATGCTCACTAGAAGTTCCAACATCAAAATCATCTATTTCTGCAGATCTCCAACAAGTCTTGGACAATCATTCCAAGGTGTTTGAAACTCCCAAAGGACTCCCACCTATTCACGATC
This sequence comes from Pinus albicaulis, assembly GCA_034641835.2. Classification (NCBI taxonomy): domain Eukaryota; kingdom Viridiplantae; phylum Streptophyta; class Pinopsida; order Pinales; family Pinaceae; genus Pinus; species Pinus albicaulis. Next base: position 1,126,152,809 of record CM076579.1, on the reverse strand, counting down.
ATGATCATGCTATTCATCTGATTCCAAGAAGTGTTCCTCCAAACATCAGGCCTTATAGATATCCTTACGTCCAAAAGAGCGAAATTGAACGTATGATTGTAGAAATGTTAGAGGCGGGTATAATTCAACCTAGTCAAAGTTATTTCTCTACTCCTGTAGTATTGGTACACAAGAAGGATGGATCATGGCGAATGTGTCCGGATTATAGGGAGCTCAATAAGCTCACCATTAAAGACAAATTTCCCATTCTTGTGATTGATGAATTATTGGATGAATTACATGGAGCAATTTATTTTACCAAGTTGGATCTTTGTTCAGGATATCATCAAATTAGAATGAAGACTAAAGATATTCTGAAAACAACATTTCAAACTCATGAGGGTCATTATGAATTTTGGTCATGCCTTTTGGCCTTACCAATGCACCTTCTACATTTCAAGGGTTGATGAATTCCATTTTCAAACCCTTCCTTAGAAAATTTGTGCTAGTATTTTTTGATGATATACTAATCTACAGCAGGTCTTGGAAGGATCATGTTGAACATGTTGACGGGGTGCTCAAACTATTGCAGGAGAAACAATTATATGCAAAAACATCCAAATGTTTCTTTGGAGTACAAGAGGTGGAATATCTGGGTCATATTGTATCTCACGAGGGTGTTAAAATAGACCCTAACAAAATTAAAGCCATTAAGGAATGGAAAGTCCCCACAACCATAAAGCAGTTGCGAGGATTTCTCGGGTTAACAGGGTATTATCGCAAGTTTGTTAAGAATTATGGGAGAATGGCAGCACCTCTAACAACATTATTGAAGAAAGATGCATTTTCATGGACTCCTGAAGCAACTAAGGCCTTTGAACGTCTTAAAGAGGCAATGTGCCTAGCACCGGTCTTAGCTACACCAGACTTCACAAAAACCTTTATTGTGGAATATGATGCCTCAGGAAATGGAATTGGTGCAGTTTTAATGCGGGAAGGAAGACCCATTGCTTTTGAAAGTCGTCCAATCAAAGGAAAGTATTTACAGAAACCTATTTATGAAAAGGAAATGTTAGCAATACTACATGCACTAAAGAAATGGCGAACTTACCTAATGGGAAGACACTTCAAGGTAAAAACTGATCATGATAGTCTTAAACACTTTTTGGAACAAAGACTATCTTCAGAAGAGCGGCAAAAATGGGTCACAAAGATGTTGGGTTATGACTTTGAAATAATCTACAAAAAAGGAAAGCTTAATTTTGTTGCAGATGCACTCTCAAGAAAGAATGAAGAGGTGGAAGCATTGCTTTGTGCCATTTCTATTATCCAACCAGATTGGATAACCGAAGCAAGAGATGAATGGAAGAAGGACAAAGATGTATGGACACTCATTCAAAAGTTGCAGCAAGATCCTAGTACATCTGATACATTTAGTTGGAAAAAAGATTCCTTATGGTACAAATATCGCTTATATCTTTGTAAGAATTCCCAACTAAAACAAAATATTCTTCTGGAATTGCACACTTCTCCTTTAGGAAGACACTCAAGATTTTTAAAAACTTACCACAGGGTGAAGAAAGAATTTTTTTAGGATGGCCTTAAATATGATATTCAAAAGTTTGTGGTGGAATGTTTGGTTTTCCAGCAGAATAAAGTTGAGACAATTAAGACCTCGGGACTTCTGCAACCTTTATTCATTCCAAGTCAACGTTGGGAGGAGATTTCAATGGATTTTATCACAGGTTTACCTAAGTCTGAAGGAAAGAGTGTCATCATGGTGGTAGTTGATAGACTTACCAAGTATGCACACTTTTGTGCATTATCTCATCCATTTAAAGCAAGTACAGCTGCTACTACATTTATGGACAGAATTCAAAAGCTACATGGAAGCCCAAGGGTTATTGTGAGAGACAGAGATCCCATTTTTACTGGAAATTTTTGGACGGAGTTATTTTCTTGTTTGGGTACTCAATTAGCTCATAGCTCATCTTATCATCCTCAATCTGATGGTCAAACTGAGATAGTAAATAAATGTTTGGAAGGATATCTTCGTTATTTTGTATCTGATAAACAAGCACAATGGGTCAAGTGGTTACCTCTCGCTGAATGGTGGTATAACACTTCCTTCCATACTGCAGCAAAGATGACCCCATTTATGGCACTTTATGGATATCATCCACCATCCATCACATCATCTTTAAGGGAAAATTCGAAGGTTCAAGCAGTGGAAGATCACATCGAGCATCAGCAAGAAGTTCTCCAACTCTTAAAGGATAACCTGAATTTGGCACAAAATCGAATGAAACAACAGCAGATCAACATCGCAGCGAGAGAAGTTTTGATGTAGGAGATTGGGTATTTTTACGGCTACAACCATATAAACAAATGTCCCTCAAGCAAGCTAAGAAGGATAATAAATTATCGCAAAAGTACTATGGTCCTTACAAGGTGTTGCAAAAGATTGGTACTATGGCATACAAATTGGAGCTTCCTGCTTCTTCGCGAGTGCATCTAGTTTTCCATGTTTCATGCTTAAAAAAGGTTATAGGTGAAAATCTTCTAGTTCAAACAATATTGCCAGAACTTGATGAGGAAGGAAAAGTCATATTGGAACCTAAAGAGATCACGGAAACAAGAACTTGACAGCTACGGAATCGATCAATTTCAGAGTATCTCATCAAGTGGAAGAACTTACCCGCTGAAGATTCTACATGGGAGGATGAGAAGTTTATACAGAAGCACCCAGAGCTACTCAAGCATTGAGGACAACACTTTTTTGAAGGAGAGGGGCATGTTAGGTCCCTATATTACCAGTATAGTCCCTTATTGTTTTTTTTTAACTGAAACGGTTATGAAATTTTATTTATCTAAGAAAAGGGGGTGGGTCTTTGCCGAGGCGACCCTTATTACATAGCTGATGCCCTTCGGTTTCTGCATAGGAGAAATTACATTTTCAGTGTATTTGGAAGTGCTTACCCCATTTACAATGAGCATCCCTTTCATAAGGGAGCTTCCCTTGTTCGCCATCCGGTCAGCTACACTGTTGGAGTCTCTAAGGATATGATAAAACTTACATGAATCAAAATCAGATATGACTCTTTTCAGTCTGCCCAAGCAATTGTTGAGACCGACATTGTTGAAAAGATCATCTTTGTAAGATTCTTAATTAAAATCTCTGAATCTCCGAAGACTTGAATAACCTTGATACCTTTTCCTCTAGAAATATGACAAGCTTTGAGAAGACCGAGAATCTCAGCTTGATTGTTGGTTTTCTGGCCAAGTCCCCAGCAAAACGAATCACTGAGAGACCCATCTTGGGAATATATTGCCCCTCCTGCTCCAGCAGCGCCGAGATTCCCTCTGGACGCCCCGTCAAAGAAGATGGTGTTTAATTTTTGAGATTTCCACCAAATTTGGAAGTTGTCATCTGGCTCTCTTATCCTCCAATCCGAGTTGGCTTCCTGAGGGGTGAGGAGGTACTTTTGGGGATAAGGCTCAAGGGAAAGCCACCTCTTTTCAACAGGGGTGAGTAGAGGGTCTTCTTTGAGGTACTTCTGTTGCGCGGCTTCCATAAGGAGCAATTTTTCCTTAGCTGCCACTTGGATAGGTGTTTGTTGTATTTCTTTAAAGATCTGTTGGTTACGGGCCAGCTAGAGTTGCCAACAAACAAATTTAGGGAGAGCAATCCGGACCTTGCGCCAGAATGACTTAGGGGGGATGCTTTGTGGATAGATTGAATTCCAAGAGGTGAACAGTGCAGTGATAGAGGTTTGAGAAGCAAACGAAATCTGAAAGTCAAGGAGAGTTATGTCCCAAACCTCTTTGGCGAAGAGACAGTCCAGGAAGAGGTGTTGGGCAGTTTCGAGATTACATCTATAGAGAGCACATCTATGAGGGCCTATGATCTTCCTTTTAGCAAGATTATCTCCTGTGAGTAGTTTATTGTGGGCCAAGGTCCAGAAGAAAAAATTAATCTTTGGAAGCGCAAGAGGCTCCCAAATCTGATGCCAGAAGGCGGGAGGGTAAATGTTTTTCTTTGATCCATGTAGTGCTCTGTAGGCCGCTGCAGTTGTGTAAATGCCTGACCGCCCCCATCCCCATCTATCCTTCATAAACCTGTTGACCGGAACAACGTCCTCAAGCTGGTCTTCGAGCAAGGCTAGTTGATCTGAAAAGCGAGCTGGGACTCCATGAAAGTCCCATCCCGCCCATTCTCCACTCTCGTCCCAAACTGACAGATCGAAAACACAGTTTACCCCTGCTCTCTCGAGCCAATTTGTGAGTTCTGCGATCTCAACGTTGTCAGCCAGAGGTTCACGTCCCATTATGTGATCATTCCACAGGTCAGTGCGCTTTCCGTTTCCTGGGATCCTGTACATGATGTTTTTAAACAGTTTGCTGCTTTTACAACAGAGCCTCCATACCTGTGTGCTGTTGACAGAGCTGTCGAGATGCATATTCCTGAGGGCATCATTATCTACGTACTTTGTCCTTAAGGTAATACTGACAGGATGAGAGGTATCTTGAAGCATCCTCCATAAAATCTTACCACCCAGCGCAATATTAACGAGGGAAGGATCTTGAATTTGCAGACCACCCTCTGCAATCGGCCTCTTTACAATGTCCCAATTAACTAAGTGCATCTTTTTGTCATTGCCTTTCCCGCCTTGCCAGAGAAAATCCCTTAGGATGTTAGAGATCAAATCTGAAACATTCTTTGGGGAAAGAAGAAAGGCTGCTTGATAAATGGGAAGAGAAGACAGATGCGATTTGATAAGAATGACTTTCCCGCCCTTTGTAAGCCAGTAGCCCCCCAATGCAGTGATTTTAGATTTAATCTTGCAGATGATATCATTCCAGAGGGACCTCTTGTTCACTCCAGAGGAGATTGGCAGTCCTAGGTACTTGAATCTTTCCCATTGGGCATGACCTTTGAAACCGAGGAGATTGGCTATGTGGTCGATCTCATGTTGCTCAATGTTCCAACTGAAAACTTTGCTCTTACTGTTATTGACAAGAGTGCCAGAGACCCTGCAGTAGTTTCTCAGAACAGAGTCAAAGGCAGTCGCAATTCTAATAGAAGGCCCCCCAATGAACAGGGAGTCATCCGCAAAGAGAGCATGGTTCAGAGGGGCTAAGCCAGAGGAAGGTCTGAGGCCCAGGAGGGAACCCACAATTCTTTCTGCTGTGAGTTTCCTACTGAGGGAATCCGCCATGAGGATGTAAAGGAAGGGGGAAAGAGGGCACCCCTGCCTGATGCCTCTCTGCACTTGGAAGAATTTGGTTGGACGACCATTGATGAGGGGAGCTATCCAGGGATTTTCAATGCAAGCTTTTAAGAGCTGGACAAATTGATGAGAGAAACCAAATGCGAGGAGAACTTTGTAAAGAAATGCTCGATTTACTCTATCGAAAGCATTTTCCATATCCAATTTAATCAGCATACCTTTCTCTCTTCGCTGCTTGCTTGAGTGAATGGTTTCTTGAACTTGAATGAAATTGTCCATTATATGCCTGCCTTCCACAAATCCGCCTTGAGAGTTGGAGATCAATTTTTTGAGCAGGGGCTTAATTCGATTTGCTAACAGTTTGGCTATGATTTTGTATGATGCATTGCACAGCGAAAATGGCCTAAATCTTGCAAAAGATTTAGGATTAGTGTCCTTTGGAACTAATGCTAGGTAGGTAGAGTTGGTACCTCCACCTATCTTGGCTTTCCTCAAGAAGGCTCTTAACATTTTAAGAAGGTCGGCTTTAATAATATCCCAGCAAGACTTGTAAAAATGGATTGAAAAACCGTCAGGTCTGAGGGCTTTGTCAGCCTCCATAGACCAGATTATATTGATTATTTCCTCTTCAGAAATAGGACTGCAAAGAGCTGCGTTATCCTCATGGTTGACAAGTAAGGGGATATTTGAGAGAAATTCCTTCGTTTCCTCTTCATTGGCTTGATCACCAGCTTTGAAGAGATTCCTGTAGTGAGCTACAACAGTGTCTTTGACCTGTTTATATCCTTTGCAGACGTGACCCTCCAGAGTTTTGATTTCAGATATATGATTCCGGGAGAGCCTTGCTCTGTATTTTCGATGGAAAAAGGAGGTGTTCCGGTCACCCGCCTTTAGCCATAGACTTCTTGACTTAATTCTCCAGTATTCTTCTTCAACTCGAAATTATTGGCGAGTAGATCGTTGTGCTTTAACTTCCTTCTCCAAGAGGTCAGTTGTAATATCTTTTTTCTCCATATTTGTTTGGAGGTTCTGTAGTTTCTGTACAACATATTTTCTTTGATTGGAAGGCATGGGATCTGGCTTTTTAATCCACTCCTTCAATGCATATTTAGTGGCCTTCAATTTTTGTTCCCAGACATAGCCCGCAGAGCCAGAGAAGGATTTTCCCAGGCATCTTTCACTGTCTCCATGAAGCCTTCTCTCTCGATCCAAAGAGGGGAAAAACGGAATGGGATGGGACCTAGTTCTTCTTCATATTCAACTAGGAGTTGTATTGGCTTATGATCCGAGGTCAGTTTTGGCAAGATATTTGTGGTGATGAGTTTTTTATTCATCAAAAGGGAGCTTTGAACAAGGAATCGGTCCAGGCAGGCAGAGATTTGGTCTGACCCAACCCAATTATTTGTCCAAGTGTAAAGGCCGCTGACTGGAGTAAAGTCTAAGAGGTCCCAGGTCTAGGAGAGCTCCTCCACATAAGCCAAAAGTGGGTCTCTAGTGCAGGAGCCTCCCCTTTTCTCTTTAGCTTTCATAACTATATTCAGATCACCTGCTGTGATAATATTATTTGGAGAATGCTGCTCTAGAAAAACAGATAGGGAGTTCCAGCAGCTTCTTTTTTCAGTGTAGTTGACCGGAACATAAAGATTGAACAGGGAAATGATCAACTTACTAGCATTGTGCTTAAGCTCCGTATAGATCCAGTGCTGGGATTCATGAGATGAGAGAAGCTGGAAGGTGCTATCTGACCAGAGCGTTGCCAACCCTCCGGCGGAGCCCCTAGCACTGACTTCCTTTCCTGAAAATTTTTTCCACCTTAACTTACTGATCTCTAGAAGAGCATGCCCTTCTATCTTAGTCTCTTGGAGCATGAGAATGTCTGAGTATTCAACCTTCAAGAGGTCCTTGACTGCTTCTATTTTTGAGGGATTCGCCAGTCCTCTGCAATTCCAAGAGACTAGCTTCATTACTTACTTTGTAGGTGGATGGGGCCTCCCTTTGTTGGCCTCGGTCTGGTATTACGTCCTATGGACATTTCTATTGTAGCCTGACTACCTTGGGTTTTGAGTCTTTCAGCCTCTTCTTCTCTCTTTTCCTTCCGGGATTTCCTTCCTGCTTTCTTAGAGGGGCGCTCAAAGGTTTCTTCCTCTGAGGATTTTGAGCTTACTGCTGCTTTGTACTTTGTGACATCTGCATATGAGAGGTTGAGAGGGTTGTCCTGGGTGGATTCGAGCTGGATAGCTTCCCCTCTATCCTTGCTTGGGGGAGTAGTTTCTGCCTGCGCTGTGTTTTCCTGATCAGATCCTGCTGTATTGTTCTGAGTTCTTGCTATTCCTTTTGGGGTTGCTTCTTCATCTTGATTTGGCTTGGAGCTGGTTGGAACCCCAGTCGATTTCCCCTTGCCTGCTCCTTTTTTTGGGTGGACTATTTTCTGGACTAGAGTCCATTGGTCCCCCTTTTGCTTTTCTGATTGCTCCTTAGCCTTTTTCTTGCAGTGCTTGGCAAAGTGCCCATGCCCATGAAAATGTCTACATTTGAAAGGAAGCTGCTCGTAGTCCAGCTCCTGCACATGTGTCCACCCAGCAACAGTAAGTTTTATAGCTTCCGGTAACCCCTCCTCGAGATCGAATTCGACGCAGATGCACGCACAAGAGTGCTGGTCTTTCCTAGCATCTTGATCTATGTATTTTCCCAACGCATTTCCGATAATATCCAGGGTTTTTTGGTTCCAGCAGTGGAGGGGCAGGTGAGGGAGCATCACCCAAACAGGAACTGCAGAAGGGACATCCTGAGAAGGGTCAAAATCTGGGGACCATTTGTTCAAATATAATCCCTGCGGGCCCATGAAATATGGGCCATTCCTGAATATTAAGCTTCTGTCATCAGGATTTTTGAAGACAAAAACGAAGAATCCTTTGCCAACAAAGTAACTTTTGACTCCCTCTTTGATCAGGGGTACCGAGTTTCTTTGTGTCCAGTCTTCTACAGATTTAGGAGAGGGCCAGAGGCCCATGAACTGGCCAATAAGGCCTCTTTCTGACAGGTTCAATGTTGCTTTGCAAGTCTCTTCTTCTGGTAGAGCCACAAAAGCGATCGATTCCATCTTCTTTATGAACTTCTGTTGAAACGCATTTGGAGCTCGCTTCGGACCAGCTGCTACCAATGCCCGAAAAGCCAGAACTTCTGGAGGCATATTGGGAAGGGGGACAGAGCCCCCACTGGGCTCCATGGCCGGCAAAGAGCACCGCAGGGCTATGCGCTGGGCACAATAGCCACAGGGGCAAGCAGAGAGGCGCCCAGAAACCCTGAAACAGGCCGAACGCGGAAGGAGGGCAGAGCGCGCTAAAAAAAGTATAGTCCCCTATTGTTATTAGTGTAACCCCTTTATTGTTATTATTGTACCCTTGTAACCCCCATTTTGTTATTATTGTGCCCTTAAATTATTATTGTCAGATTGGCTAGGATTAGATTGTGGCCCACTAGGATTACATTATGGCCACATGGACTCCTATATATATAAAGGAGGTTTTGTAAATTGTATCATCCAAGAATTGTTCATTTATGTAATGTATTGGAGGTTGCCCCCTCGAAGTGGCTTATTTCTGAGGCATTGATATCTCTTTTCTTCTATTTTTGGAGCTGGTTACATAACACTATCTCCCTTTCAAATTATTCATCACTCATTTTCTTGAGTCTAATTGTTAAAAAAAAATCCTTTGTTTGTGACTTCTCTCTGAACCCTTAACATGAATATCAAAATTCATATTTATCTCTTCCTCTTGTGAAATCTCCTTGTCCACTGGCCAGCTACTACAAGCCTTCTTCATCTTGTAACAATTTTCCCACTTGCCACCTGTTGAGAGTTTTAATTAGCGATTAAACCTCTTAATATTTAATTGTCAATATGGGACTCGTAAACACGAGTTGTACTACGTTTTTGGCTCAGCTTATGATCAGAGCATATAAATTCCTTCCATGGTCGCTTAATTACAAAATGATAAGAAAACTTATATTTGTTGAAGAATAAACTTCTAATCACTACGGGAACACAACGGGAATTTTCTTGAAAAGCAATCTTATAAAGAAAACACAACATGCAATTGTTGAAAAGTAAACTTCTATGATATCAATTCCTACCTACAGAATTCTATCTTCTCAACCAACTCAAAAGAGTATTTAATTCAAAACTTGTAATCCAATCAGGATGAATCATTTAAACACAAACTCACTTATCATACTCAATAAATTCATAATCAAACTAAAAGGTAAATAGAACTAAATCAATCAATATCAAACTTAAGATTTCTAATTAGAAAATCAAACTCATGTACATGTCTACTTCTATAAAGAGAGGAAAACGAGAAAAATTCTAACTAAAAGAATTTTTTTTGCTGGACTAAATCTCAAATGAAGACTACACCGCTCACATTCATATACTAGAAGCATCAAAAATAAATTACGAGTTCTGTTCCTGACAATAGTAATCGAACCTTCAGAGAATCCTCAACTTAACATTTTGTTTCTCACCAAACCACTCCATCAATTAAATGATAACACAACTAGTTCGAAACAGAGTATTAATCCTTTCGTTTTCAGGATATAATAATTATTCCTGGGTTATTCTCTACAAGTATTTTCAATTAATTTATACATCCACAATAATTATTCATGTTCAGGTATGGGCACATCCAAATTCAAAGGATCGTAGCTTGATCTCAATTAAATTTTGTTGTGATTATACCAATGGTTCGAAACCAAACCAATAGTGTGTTCTGTTGTTCTTGAGCATTCTTCTCATAAACACGATGTTGCATAATTCAATTTTAAATAGGAAAAGTAAGATCATAAAGACAATTTCGTTTTGAACTCATGAAACGGTGAGTAAATTAAGTGTATTCAAGAAATAATTTATGCATTCATAGTTGTTAATTAAGGTAATCCTCGCTGGTTTATAATAGTTAAAACCAAGGTCTATTATTCAAATCTGCAAAATAGAGAAAAGACTTTAAGTTCAAAATACAGGAAATCTCAAATATATCAAGGAAACAGCTTCAAACTGAATGTAAATCTAAAAATTGTAGTAATACACACTTCCTACAATCTATAATGATCACAGGACTTGGCTCCAGCTTGTGGTGGGCCCTTTCCACTTCTTGGAGAAACTCTTAAACTAGCTCAATGCTTTAAAAACCAGAAATCATAACACTTACATGAAAATAAATGTTGAAACTAGAATTCTATTAAATTCAATGGAAAATCAGTTCAAACATCAATAAGAATCATGCCCCAATCTCCATTTTACCTGAGCGTATCTCTTCCTTCCCTTCTTCTATTCATCTCACCTCGTTACATATAGAACCATCAACTTTAATTTAGCAGTTCAGCTGATAGTTATAACAAATTATCTAAAGAGAGTAGGGAACATATTAGAGTGTAAATAAAGTGGAAGAACATGTCGATGATAAACCAATTTGAAATATTTTAGATCATGCAACCACTTCCCCAATCGTGGTCCTCCACGTGGCTGATCTGAAACTGTCAAACCCATCTTTTTTTACTTAACACAGAATTTCGGCATTGATTATGTACTTAATACTCCCCTAACCATAACTTATTCTTGAAGACAAATTTTGCCAAAATATTTCCGGGTTGCCTGAATGAGGGTTCTCTGAAAAAAACCCATGTGTCAAAATTTCGAGATTCTTTCTCATTTGATTAAAAACTTCATATTTTCCCCTACAATAATCACATTACATACTTAACCTTGTAGTAACTAGTTTCACTGACTTGTGAAGAATTTCGGTGACAAAGGCACTTAGCAAGACCATCATTAGAAAATCATGGTAAAATCATATTTAATCATAGAAGAGTCAAGAAAACTAATAATAATCAACCACAGAGTGGAAAAAATAGGTTATGGAATTAGGGGAAGAAATATGTTATGGAATTAGGGTAAGAAATGGGTTAAAAGTACATGAATATAGGTTATGAATGGTAGTATTGTATGATGAAAACATGGGAATTTTTAAGGCCCAACACCACCGTACCAAGTTCTCCTCTTGGCATCATTCTCTTCTCTTTCTCTTGGAAATTCTATTTACACTCACTGTAAAATTGCATCTGGAAACCTCTACCCAACTGTTGTTGGAATTTTTCCCCTTCTGGTTCTCTACAGTAGAACCTCTTCTGGTTATTATTTCTATAGAACGATATTTCCTTAGCTTTAAAAGTTTTCAGACTTCTGCAATGTCATCTTATCACATCTCCCTTCTCTTCTATTGTACTCGCTTCAAAAATTTCATGTTTCTACTCGGTTATGTCACATATTCTTCATTTGTGATCCCTTCTTGCTTCCTCTTCCTTCAACATAGATTTACTTGCTATAATGGTTTCTAACAATATGTTACCTGCAAACACAATTCTTAATGACCAAGTTAATCATAAAAACATCATATGCATCTGTATAATGATTTGTACTACGATATTATCTTCATCATTCTTGCTTAGATCCACTTTCTAAACCAATTGTTTTCCAAGAATACACCTTCTCTTCCTCAAGAGTGTACCATCTCTTCCCACCTTTTGCAATCATCTTATTTTCTCTTTGCGAACTTTTAGTTGTCCTCCTTCTACTGCAAGGTCATTTATTATCTTCAAAAGCTCAAACTATAAATATGTATTCCCTACTTAAATCGATGAATAAATAAAAAATTTCACCAATCAGATTTCACCAAACCTGATTATTTGTAAGTTTTTCAAACTCCAAATTATCATTGCCATGTTTCAGAATTTCACACTTCAATTTTCTTCTCCTAAATTCCTCCAATGATACTGCAATTCTTTACATAATGACTTAATGTTTCTCTTCTCTTTGTCAAAATATTTTTCTTTTTTATTCCCTTTTGATGTGCTATTGACGTGTCCAAACATGCTCTAGTAACCTGCTTGATCTTGTCTCAAGGATGCATCAAGGTACCCTTTCAAACCTTGCTAATATTTGCTCCAAAGATATCTTCAAAAACTAATCCACACGTTTTCAAATTTAATCTCTATCCAAGTGGTTTTCTTTTCTCACGATTGCATTCAAAATGTATCATTCAAAATACCTTTCACATAGTTAGCAACTGAGCTCTTATTTCAATATTCTTGATGGACACTTCTTGCACTACAACCAAGCTTCAATCCAACTTCGAGATTAGTCAAGGTCTGGTCTCTTTGACTCTTCAAAAATGCTTCACAACAATATGAACTTAACATGTTACACTACAATTTTGTGACAGACACCAATAAATTTCTTTTGGTAGTTTCTCCTTAATACTAGCTTCTAATAGAATTTTTTTCTCATGTAAAATCTGTTTTTGCATTGAATTTTCATCTTCTCCAATTAAATAAACAAATATTTTTTGACTATTTATTTGAAATCAACACTAATTTTATCAACCATGAACATTTTTCATAGTATTGTAACAATATTATTAAACCTTTAAATCAATAATTTGTTGTTTCAATATTAAAAGACATAGAAAAAATTTACCTCCTCAAATTCATCCATCCATTTTTCAATTACAGCAATTTACTTTTGACTTTTAATACAAAATTTATCCAACCATTCTCTTAAGGAATTTCAACGCCATGGAAAACCACTTCTTTTTTTGAATTCATAATCAAAACCTTCAATTTTTTATCAAACCAACATCCACACAACTTACCTCTTAAGAATTTCCAAGGTTGATTCCAAATCTAGAAATTCCAATTTGCATTAGACCAATTCCTCTTGACATTAAATAATTTCCACTTTCACTTCATTGCACTTCTCCACTTTCATTGTACTACAAACTCTGAATTTTAAATACTTGTTATTTATTTAGCTTTCCAAATACTAACTTGATCTGATTAAATCTGCTTTGCTTATTAATTACAACAATCTGGTATGCTATGATCACTAGTTCTTGACTCATCTTATGAATTTTATGAAATTTACTGCTTTGAACCAACACATAATCACTTCATTTCCAGATCGATGGATAATAAGGAGTATGGGTTGAGAATATGCTTGACGTTTAATTTCGGAAAACGATTCTAATCTAAATATACCCTGCCACATGCTTGCACTTTATTGAGTCCAGGCTGGAAGGTGGTATGAATAGAAAACAACTCTTCATTTCCCTGGACACTATGGGTTCCACTTTTGAATTACGTAAGCTATTGCATGATTAAAACTATGCTATCAATCTTCCACAAATATATGGTCACGTTTAATCCATTGGGTTGACTAGAGTTTTAACATTTTAACAAACCTACGTCGTCCCTGTCATTGATTCCAAGGATCTCATTTCTCATTCACCTATATCTGGTCAATTTAGGGTTTATTCTGCACTTTCTAGAATTTATAACAGACGTAACACATCCATGTTATGATCTAATTAGTCCTACAATAATTCATTAATATTGACAATGTCAATCTTCTACTGGATTTGATTATGCAACTTAGCTATGAAATTCATAGGAACTTCATCCTCCAATTTTTGTTCATCTTCTCTCTTGTAATAGAGAATTATCATACATGTAGAGAGTCCCTTAATCTCTCAGATCCTCATAGAGAATATAATTTCTTACATGAAGGATTCATAATTAATCCATACTCAGTTTTTGAGCTTTCTTACAAACTGGAATTATTCAAACATTCATACACCAAAGACTAGAATTTACACAATAAACATATTAAATTATTTTCATTCAATAACCTGTGCATACATATTCAAACTCTGACTATTGATACCCTTTTGGAATGATCTTCATTTTATTGGGCATCGCATCCTTGACCAAATTTTACATTATTTTTCCATTATTGCCATCATTTCCAACCTCTAGTTCTAAAAAAATTTCAAAGCACATACACACACAACCCCAAATGACTAATTTTGTTCTATATCCTAATATAACTCCTAGAGTCTTTGAGATCCTTCAATCGCTCCATGATCTCTTCCTACAATCACTCAATAACAACCCTATTTGATAGTTAACATTGAATCTCTCGAATAGACTTATTTTTTAGGAATAATCCTCTTACAATGACTCATTAAAAAACTTAATAATTAAAATATTTAAATCAATGAGAAGATCCCTCTTTGAATAAATAAAAATATTTCTTTTGAGAGTTAATTCTCCCACATCACATCTCTTCATATTTAATAAATGTTACATATCTCAATAGCTCTATGAATCTATCAGCATAGGCATTCAAGGTGAGTTATCCCAATTTGAATTCATGGAAATACCAAATATTTCCACCATAACATCTCTCTACATCAATAGTAGTTAGTCCATGTTGCAACAACCTTTGCATGTATGCCAAGCTTCGTTGCATCATTACATTTAACTCCTTCTTTTCCTATTCTCTAATGAGTTTCTCATTATCAACCTTATAGATATGAATTTATTCCTCCAAAATTATCATTGTTTCCGCTAAACCTATGGGAGTTTATATAACTCTCCTCTCATCCTATTCATAGCCTTTTATATGGGAGATTTCTTCCATATTTTGTTGGACCATTCTACTAAACATTCCCTTTATTCTCTACCACTAGAAAGCATTCTTATGTGCTAAAACAGCACACACCTTGTTAGTTTTATAAAATAAAATAATTTTAACATATTTATTTTCCTTGGTTACACCTCCATTGACCTATGTTGGTTTAAAATTGATGTTTTTTTTGTTGCTACATATCACACACAAATATGGATTAGAAAACCAAATAAATGTTAGTGCAATTTTTTAATAATACAACAAACCTTTAACATCAAGATTCATCTTTGTCGTGTATTTATGGCCCTCCAAGCATAGTGTTTAAACAATAGTTTGATACCACTTTGTAACTTACCCAACCCCCTAATGTCTAATTAAGGATGTGTGGTACCATACTTGACATTTATGGTTACTTTATGGAGATTAGGTTATTGAAATTCATGTTCCTTCAACCTCCTTAAAGTTAACTTTTGATACTACCATCATCTTCTACTTGCCGAGAAATTTCTAACAATATAAATATCATCCAAATTTGATCTCTATAAAAAAAATTATATCCATTTGAAAATTTGTCCCCAAGCGCCATGTGAACTTTTATACCATGACCACATGGCAGTCCCTTTGCCCATGTGTCACCATTGTAAAATGTCACATCAGATAGCACACGGATAACATGTGGCATCCATTGTCCACATCATCTCAGCATGTTATTTTGTCATGTCAAGGCCTTCATTGTCAACATGCCACATCAGAACCTTATCATATTATAGTAGTATTGAGAGGAAGGCCTGATGGAAGAGGTCCCAACCTCCTTATACCTGAGACACAATATTAACATCTTGACATTCAATAGTCATTTATCCAATGGACCATAGTTAATTGGGTATTAAATCTTTGATAGTTGACATATTTTTTGAGGTTTCTTGGTATCAAGGGTTTTCATGATACCATGTGCAACATGATCCCCCAATGTGTTGACATATGACCTTTGAAATCCCAACATTTGACATCCAGAAGGAAAACATACCACAATAAGTTGATGGGAAAATTTTTGATAGTCAATAGACCTATTGGGTTAATTTAGCATCATAGTTGGTTTGAAGTTCCACTCATCTCGATCACCAGACGTCTTGATAACCAATAGTTAAAAGGAAAATACCTAATACCTGATACACAATAGGAAATTGATGGTGTTTTCTCTTTCCATTTACAGAAATATCAATATTTGTTAATATCTGGGGTTTGGGTGATGGTTCATGATGGATATCTTAAAACTCATGGCTTGATGGCTTGATATCCCCTCATTAGAGAAATTTTGAGGTCCAAAATGGACCTCAAAACAATTCAACTTGTCTCCCTACAATTTTACTCAAATTTTGAATGGGATTACTTGTTGGATGCATAATTTAATTCCTCATCCAAGTAATACCCATGTTGCATACTTTCGATGGACCTTGATACATGATAAATGAGAAATACATGAAAGACATGATTGCAATCACATTTTTCATGTAGCAAGGTCCATCAAAAGTATGCAACATGGATTCTCCTTGGATGAAGAATTAAATTTTGCATCCAATGAGTGCTCCCGTTAAAATTTTGAGTAAAATTGTAGGGATATAAGTTGAAAATACGAGTTGAAAAAGTAGTTTTTCCTTTTTTCCCTATAAAATTTAATGATGTAATCTAATATTATTGTATTATTCTCTCCATTGTTTTATAATATTCCTTAGGAGGCCCATTTTAGATCTCATAATTTCTCTAATGTTTAGCTAAGCTCCTAGCCATAACTTTAGTCAAGCTATGTGACCAAGGATGAGGCCAAGAAATCCAATCCATAAATTTTTAATACTTTTGGCATATGACCTCGAAAATCAAAGGGTCAATATGCAAATTTACAAAACTTCTCCAATATTTCTCAGGCCTGCTCCAAGAGTCTGAAACTAAATCCAATAGGCTAGATAGATTACCCACAAGCTTCTAAAGGCTCATATATTTTCAGTAGCCTCTAAGGGCATCTCCAAACACTTCCTTCAACTAGGAAAATTCACAAAGAAAGACAAAGATATTGCTAATGGAAAAATCCACAACTTCTCCGAACTAAATGAACTTCTTCTTACTGCTTTAGGAATGCAGCTACAACAAACTATAAACTATATTTTTTATGAATATAGGGGCCAATATTCTAGCTTCCCTCTAGAGGAAACAAGGTCTCCCCTTACAGAAAATTGTCAACTCTTTTTCATTCAAAATAGCAATAAATATCACAATTGTTCCTTTTCATACTAGCATGGTAACGACCATTCAACCTAAAAGTACTAAAAGATCCTTAAAGCTTCGTTCAAATTTTGATTTCTAACTCACAATGCAATACTTCAAATATATTTCAAGGGAAAAAAATTAAATAATGTCTCTATATAGTGAATTTATTCTTATAATAAATAAAAACTAGTAACTAACCATAATTGCACAATGATTCAGTTGAGAATCACATCATATTCTATGGTTCATCATAACAACATTAAACTTATATATATATATATATATATATATATATATATATATATATATATATATATATATATATATATATCTATATATATATATATATATATGAAACTATCATAATCAATCTACAAATTATCCCTACGAACAAACCTAATAATCCAACATGACAACATTCATGAAACTCTTAGTCAATATAACCATTACAGGAAAATATACCATTTCATTTCATAAATAGGAAACACATATTTATCATAGGTAACTTGTGTGAAATGTTATCTTTGTATACAACAATCTATAATAAATAATCTTATAGCTTCTAATCAGAACCATTCATGATAATTATCAATACACACATATATAAAAATACAACATATAAATATGCTGAAACAATGAATAGAAATTTCATTTGATTAATAAAGTGAGTAAATACACTTATATGCTTTACTCATGCTTACTAGAAAGTGAGGAAGGGAGATCCACTCTCCACCTAACCATAGGCTTATCTATAATACATCCTTTCTTGTATATAGCCACCCTCGAGCCAAATATAATTCCCTAAGAGAAAGCTTTTCTTAGGGTACTACAATATTCAATTAAGGGAATAGGATGTGAAGACCACTCTCCTTCACATATAGGGTTCAATTTTATTCTCTCATCTCGCCTCCTTCTCTCTTTTCCTATTCAATTTTTTTTATTTTTATTTTTATTTTTATTTTTATTTATTTATTTATTTATTTATTTTTTTTTTTTTTTTTTTCTGTCTGATTTTCATATTGAGTTATCTCCTCAACTGCATGCACTCTACAACTTTATTTATTCTCTCCTGTTTTCTTTCCGCCTTTCAAAAATCAACTCCCTAGTCTCATTCACTCTTCACACTATTAAAATTGGGGTCCCTTTCATAGTTTGTGCTCAACAATAAGTATCAAGGAATGGGTACATATCCCATAGCTTAGGAACAATTTGGTACCACTTCTCCATTCTTCTCATAACTACTAGTTGTTGGGTAGTTCAACTACCAAATCAAAAAAATTAGACATCTAACTTAGGATAATATAGGGAGTTTCCCTCCCTCCCTCTCCCTCCTTTCCACTCTCTCTATATATATTTCTCCCTCTCTCTCCATATGTATTCCCTTATAACCCATTTCCCCATTAACCCCACTCTCTTTCACTTTACCCATCTCTCTCTCTCTCTTTATATGTGTGTGTGTGTGTGTGTGTGTGTGTGTGTGTTTCCCTATTTCTATCTCTCTCCCCATTTTCTTATTCCCTTGTATCTCTTTCTCTCTTCCTTTCCCCATCTCTCTCCCCCCCTGTATTTCTCCATTCTATATCCCTCTTTCTCTCTATTTCCCTAAGCCTCCCTTTCTCTCTACCCCTTTCCATGTCTCTTTCTATATCCCCCCCTATATTTATCCCTCTGTCCCTCTCCATCTCCCCACCTCTATCTCAATTTACCCATCTCTCTCTCTCTCTCTCTCCTTTTATCCCTATCTCACCCTTCCTCTCCTCCTCCCCCACTCTACCTCCTTTTCTCTCTCTTCACTTCCCTAATTCCCCCTTCTCTCTACCCCTTTTCCTATCCCTTTATATCCACACCTATGTCCTCATCCTTATTTTTATCTCCTTATCCATTTCCCTATTCCCATTCCTCTTTTCCCATCTCCCCTCTCTCTCCCCTTATTTATTTCTCTTCTATCTCTCTTGCAATTTTCATATTCTCCCACCTCTCTCTCTCTCTCTCTCTCTCTCTCTCTCTCTCTCTCTCTCTCTCCATATTTATCTCCATTTCCTTTTCCCCATATCTCTCTCTCCCCTATGTGTCTTGCTTCTATATCTCTCTCCTCCTCCATGTATGTCTCCCTACTCTTTGTCTCTCCCTCTCTCTTCCCCTATCCCTTTCTCTCTATGTCTCTCCCTCCCTCATTATTTCACTCTCTCTCCCCCTTTCCCAATCCATTTATTTGTCTCTTTATCTCTCTCTCCCCCCCATGTTTCTATATTTATATCTCCCTATCCTATTCCCTTCTATCTCACTCTTCCTTTATCCATCTCTCTTTCCCTCTCCATTCACCCATTCCCATGTATCTCTTCCTTCCTTTTCCCATCTCTCTCTCTCTCTCTCTCTCTCTCCTTGTATATTCTGTGACAAAAAAACTTGTATTGGGATTATGCTTGCCATCTAACTATTTTTATTTATGTATTTTAATTTTTTTTTTTTAAAATTAAATTAAATGGGATGAGTAAGGGGGATGGATTTCAAGGGAATGAGGGAAGTCAATTACTTTGGAAAATAATCTTACTCACTGAAGGAATAAATTAGACTTTTGGGACAACCATTGAAGGTTAGTTGTTGAGATTTAATGAATTGGGATGGTTTTTTAATATGACTTGTGCTGTAAATTTAAAAAATGAAAGCGAGGGACAAAACCCATTCTTTTTGGAACTGCAAAATATAAAACGAAGGGTAGAAAAATTAACGATAGAAGCAACATATGCAGGAGAAAGAGAGAGAGAATACAAGGAAAAGGTATTGGGTCGAAGGGCGGTAGAAAGAGTGTGGAAAAGAGAAAAGTATGAACGATATTGGGTAGAAGATATTTTTACCATGAAAAAAAAGATACACGAGAATTGGGGGTAGAGAGTAACTTCACATAAAATAAGACAAAGAATGCAAGGTCATGGGTAGGAAGGTGGAGAGTGTGGAGAGAATATGCACACAAATGAGAGAGGTAGAACACTTGGAAAACAAGAACACACTCCTGGAAATAAAGAGATTCTAGAGGAAGTGTAGAAAATAAGCGCACACAAAACTATGAAAGAGTTCTTGGTGTAACACTCTCATCATCATACTCAAGTTAAATACATAGGACCCTTGAGGAAAACAGAGAGGAAATTTTGGATTGGTGTGCACAAGAGATCACTAGGGAGGCTCTTTGGTGAGTATTTGGAATGTTTATAGTTGTTCACAATAGTTTTATGAGATACAACAATGTAGAGAAGTATTTATTACATCGCTAGGAAGAAGGAAGGAATGTGAATGCACTTAACAAGCACACATTGACACCTACAAAAGTATGGAGGTCATTGGATTCTTTCACCACCTTCAGAAAAAATTTATGTTTTTGATGAGCATAAGCATGTTTCCTTCAGGTGAGGCTAAGTCTCAGGATACCCTATGGGGGCTGAAGGGCAGAGAGGGCGATCCATAGATTCCCTTGACAACCCGGGGTAGAGGATTATGCCTTGGATTCCCGATTTAGGAAGACTTGGAGTATCTATTTCTTGTTTCTCATTTGGTTTTTATAGTGAGTTATGGACTCCCTTCATTACGTGGAACAACTGCGGGGAATGATTCCAAGGTGGAGGTAAAGCCTATGGATTCCCTAGTGTGTGTGTGTGGCTATTGGATAGCTAGTGGGTGGAGGTAGCAGGCCTCTATATTGGATGGTTTTTGGTTGGATACAAACTAATTGGTGGGTGGAGGTAGGAGGACCTCTAGAGTCCCTATTTCAGCTAGCAGTGGAGATTATTCCCTTGAGCAAGACCACCTTTGTCCTTGGAACCTAGCTTGGGGTGACAGTTTTAAGTAGCTTGGCTAAATATTGTCTATGGTTGCGTGGAGAGTTGTAGTCGTGAATTTAGTTTCCCATATTCAACACAAATCCAAGATAAGTCTTCTTATGTATAACTTTGTATGAATTCCAGTTCCTCTCTAAATGCATGGGTGTTGAATCTTTGCTTGACGAGTATTGATTTACTTGTATACAGATGATATATTGTTGGTTATAATCCATATTAGGATGTATTCTACATGAATAAATGTTTTCATGAGGTTAATTTCCACACACCAATCCCTTGTTGTAGGGATTTATTTAATTATGGTATGCTAGAGTTGCACTACTTGAAGTGATTGTACAATAATGATTGTACATGAGCGATTTACAATATTTTTGAATGTATGTTGCATTGTTGAACATATTAACATGGTGTTATTGTGCTTATTTTCCTATAGGGGTAAAGGGAAGGAGGTGTATGGTGTGTTTGGTTTCCCATGAGTCTAAAAAAACACCTTCCTTGCAATTGGTTACTTCCTTCAAGGAGTATACAAAAAAATGAGTGGTTATAGTGATCAAACATGGATTAACAAAGCATTGAATGGAATGAAAACAATGAATTAACAAAACTAAACTAAAAATAGACTAAATAACATAAAAAATCTTGTGAAGCAAAATAAATCAACAAAATATTAGGAACATGATCCTCCTTATTGATTTTTGGTGGTGGAAGAGTTACAAGTAAAGTATCAAAGACACTTGAAGAGAGTTTCTTGAGAAATGGTGTTCATTAGCTCTCAACAAGGATTCCCCCTTCTAAATATCTTTTGCAATATCATTCTCTCTTAAATAATAATATAAAACTCTCTACAATGATAGATTTATTTGGAGCAATTTTGGTAGCATAAAAATACGCAACTTCTTCCTTTTTTTGGCTCTCCATGAACTTGTGTTTATAGAAATTTTGAACACTCCTTCCCTCCTTTGGCTCATCACTGAGGTTGTTTGCCTCATAAGTGAGGAGAGATACTATCCTATTTCCATTAAGGCTTCTTAGGGCTCAAGGCTTGAATTATTATCCCTTCATGTCAAGAGATGGAGTGTTTTTCAAGCGATTTCTCGTCCCTAGGTGTTGATTGGAATTTTAGCAACCCTCACGGATGCTGAAGGAAAATTCATGATTTAGTTAATTTTCACCTGCGTAACACCCATGATGATTTATTTTTTAAGTCATCCATAGGAAAGCTTTTGATTTTTTTCTTTTCATATTGTCTCGAGCTGAAAATTTAACCTCTATATATGTTTATCACTAACTTTCAGTGTCTTATGTTGTGTATATATGAGTGTACCATATTCTCATAATAAAAATTCCCCCCTGATGTGTGGGGTTAGGTGCAAGCGTATCGCCAAAATACATCATGTTTTCTTATTTTTATGATGAGTCTTACGTACAACTTCTTGAGAGAGAAACTTGTTGCAAAGATGATTAGGGAAATATCCTTGACTAAAAACTAAACAAAATCATGCTTTGGAGAAATACGGATACAAAAGTGTATTTATGAGGTGGGCATGTCCCGTGCTCGTTATGATGATTATGAATGAAGTATTACAATCATACAGGAAAGGTATTGTCAAGTCAGTGTTGAAGTGGTTGACGTGATGTTGGTTGAAGAAGATAATTTATTTCTACCTCAGGGGTGTCTCTGACAAATAAGCTGAACTAGGGGCTCACATGAATCAGATAAAAAGCACTGTTGAAATTGGTGCGATTTGGTGCATGGGCCTTCAACTAAATGAGATAATTGCAACAATTGAAATTTACAATACCACCCTAACATGAAAAATTATGCTAGTGTCGAATTTCAAGGATACGATTGAAATTAATGAGAAATAGTTATTGCCACTATGCCACCTGAGACTGTCCCAAAAGGGGGGAGAAACTAAGGTACTACTTTGATTTTGGAAGATAGGTTGACAAAAAATAAGCGGTAATTGCCCGAAATATGATTCTAGGAAATACGTATGAAACTGAGGAAGATGTTATAATAATATGGGTTAATAGGCATGATAGTGAGAGATGTCAATATAGGAGGGATACAAAAAAATACCCAAGGTTGGAGCATTAATGCAAGTGTCAATGGTCAAAACAATAGTGATGAGGTGTATGCCCCTGGACTTGGTAGGACATCCAAGTGAGGTAAATGTATGTTTTGACTATTATAGTAGGTGTATGAGTATATGTTGATCAATGGTATGATATGATGTGTGTAAAAAGAAGCTCTAACCAAGGGAAACTAAGTACTGTCTCCAAGTAACTGACACAAAAATATGGGTGAGAATCCTTTGCCTAAAAAAAAAAGTGCACACTTGCCAAAATAATTTAAAAGTGGCTTTGGAAGTACAGACATGGAGACATATGCCCCAAGAAAATGGTGCCTTGTGTAATGATTGAAAGTAGTTTTTGCAGAGGCCAGTGGCCCCATTGGTTGGTCTTGGTGTGAGGTGGATGAAACAAATGTGATAACACATATGGTCTATTGAAATATGGATGAATGGTAGTCCAAGTGTAGAATGTGGTCGAGCATTCATCATGATCTGAAAATAATGGTGGTCTGAGAGTAGGTTGGAAAACAGAAAGCAAAGAAGAGATAAAGGAGTATGATCTTCAAGGCATGCAAATGAACTGGCTCCTGGGCCTAGGAAAGTGAACATGGATACCAATAATGTCAAGGGAACTATAAATTGGTATAGTCCATGTGGGTGAAGATATATCGACCAACGTGAATGTTTACAATATGCAAGTGGAAGGTGATGTAAAACATGGTCGAGATGGTGGACCTTATGGTTAATTTAAGAGAAATGATGTCTATATATGCATAGTTTCTGAGGAAACCTATCATGTTAAGTGAAGGATGATACCTTAACTTTATATTAGTGTCGGGGGACTATGTTCACTATGAATCTGTTGATAATATGCAACTTCTAAATCCAATACTCCAAGTGAAAAAATATTTATATAACAATATGAAAACTAGAATTTACTAAAAGAGATGTATTGAAAAACATAAAAATGCACACCTGATGGGTACTCAGAAACGTGAAATACATAATTCATGGACCATTGGAAAGTGGCGCTAGAATTTTTAAGCATGAGGGGCATAACGCAGTAGGCAAAAGTACCCCATGGGGTGGTGAAATAAGATTTATACTGATCCATGTGGCAGACTAGATTTAGTTATATCTTGGGTTTAGTGGTAGAAAATATTTGGTATTTACTACGCAAATCATGTTGCTTGGTATTTACTGGCTTTGGCCAAGGATGGGACCAATTAGTTCTTGTACCCAAAAAAGGGTAAGACACCATCAGGGGATGGAGACATTTGTGTCTCGTAATTTGTTAATTGGTAAATTCTAATGATCTTCCTGTTCCGAGGGAACATCATGAGTTGAAATAATTATGATTCCACTGCTTTCATAGCACACATATAATTGTGTCCCAACAAGATGTTGTAAACAAGCTGGGAATCAAGGACTTCAATGTCTATGAGAGTCGTTTTGTTGGTAAGTTCCACCGGGACATTCTGAAAAATTCCTACAAGTGCCAAGGGGCACCCGTCATATTCCCTTAATGTGATAGGGGAAGAAATGAGTTTAGGGGATCCTAGTTTCATCCAAATTGAATTTGACATGATACAGGTGCGTGCCCCCTTATCAACAATGCACCGATAGATGGTTATATTCAGGATGGTGATCGGAATATGAAAGGCGACTATAGATGGTAGCCATAGTTTTGAATTATTTAAATCAAAATTTATTAATCGTGAATCACATGGTTCGATTACACCTAATGCAGAAGGTAGAGATTTCCTTTGAGTTGGACATGTTTACATAACTCCCAATGTTGACATAGTTGATGGTGACTATGCAAGATCATCAACAATGCTATAGCTATAAGCTTCCTCTGAATTATTAGATGCATGATGTAATGACCCCTTCACCATATTGGGGATGGGTTCAATAGGGGGTCATGGTTGATTTAAAGGTAGTGTAATTGTAGTGTTAGTTGATACGAAAGGATTGGTTATGGAGAGGTCCCGTAATCATGGTTTCATGTTTGTAAAAGGACATATATCCCTACCATATAAATTTCATGACTTTTTGCATCATTAGAACTTCCCCCATCTTGATTTTAGTATGGGGGAGGGGTGGCCTCATGTTGAGTGGCTACCGCTCCTTGATGGGGAAAGGATTATGCATTATTACAAGTTGTTGATTCCCCCCTCAACCTCTCTCATGCACCTCAAATTGTGGAGTTAAGGGAAATGATGGGTATAATTACCATACTCGCCATAAATAGAACAAGATCTGAATCTGAATGTTAGTTTTATTGTGTTGATTTCATCTTCATAATTATAAACAATTTTTTGATCTTTTGCTTCATGTGCATAGGTTTCTTGAGGTGTTTGTGAGTGTTAAACAGGTAAATGTATCAAGTTTTATGTTAAATTCATGTGCAATTTAAACATTAAAACATAATGCTGAAAAGCAGCAATAAAATGTACAACAAACCATCAAATGATCCACTAACACAGTGTTTTGATGAAGGCGTTCGCCCCTCTTGGGCTACATCTCCTTGGTCCAGCTTCCATGGCTTGGGCCTCTGCATTAGCTCAAATGTGAAAAAAGTTTTGTTTACATTCATCTACTACTCCTTAAACCTACTACAATGTGTTTAGAATGTCCAAATCATCTAGAATAGACTCTTCTTGCTCCCAATTTGGTCGAATTTTCAAAAGTTATGGCCTAAATAGTTTGGCCTAGGAAATCTCCACTAAATCTGGAGATAAATCCAGTTAGGGCCACTAAATTTGGGGTTGGTGCCAAATTTGGGGGCTCCACTATTTTAACCGCCAAGATAAGAGCGAGTTAACTATGAGATAAGTGAGGTTTATTAGGATAAGTCGAGTGTATCACTAAAAGCGCATGTTAACATAAACCATAATTAAATAAAGGATAAGCGCAAATAAAACATGTTTATGGGTTATTTAAAACCCGCATTAACTTAATATCTGTGCTTATGTTTAAACTCCGCTCCTCATGGTATTTGCATATGGTTACATGGGTCGAGGGCTGGTCCCCGCCCTACCCCTGTCAGTTCAAACATTTGAATTGAAATATAATTCGCAGGCATATATAGTTAATATTAAAAGTGGTGATATGGTGGTATATTGGTGTGCTCTCTTGGGGCAGGTTGTGGGGTTGAGCCCCGACCTCCACCCTTCTGTTGGTAATATATTTTTCCACCCAATATATTAAAACCTGACCTTTGATAATATGAATTCGGACGATTGTTTGAAATTTGGATTTGAATCATAGTTGAAAACCTTTGTAAAATGGAATGCAGCCATAACTTGGCCCACCATAGGGGGCACGTGGTGGCCCCTGGCTGCACCACGTTTCCGCCACTGGTTGGACTATTCAACCATATAATAAAAATTTCATTCGACCATTAAAATATGAAATTCGACCTTAGGAGAACATAATAAAATTTCACCTTAACCCAAACTTTCCGGCGAATCCTGTAGTGACACTTGTAACTATGTCATTGGGTGAAAATGACAGAATATTCCAAGAATATCCATTTCTTTGCTGACTAGGCTTCCATGTTAGCTTTCTGTCCTTTCTGCAATTTTTTTTAGTTGTTTAGGAAAACAAACAACAGGCTCTATCTCCCTCATCTAGAGTCAGTTTTCGATGAAACGAATTGCATCAAATTCCTGGAGACGAGCTCTTCGTTGTCGTTCAATTTCCATTTGATCTCGAGACTTTCATTTTTTAGCTTTAACACTGAGCACCTTATCAGTATAAGCATGGTTATTCCTAACATTAGAATTCTTATTTTTATTTTGCTTGTACCCTGATACTAGTTTGGGTTTTCGATTAGGGGGGTTTCCCCCAGTCGGTGCACTTGGTTGTTACTATTTTTTTTTATTGTTTCCCCCCCTATCCTTGGTCTCATTTCTTTTTTTATTCTTCCATTTATTTTTGTTAGGATTTAGAGGGTTCATAGTGTTTATTTGTTCAAATGTCTATTTTTGCTAAGACATGGAAGGTTGCACAAAAGTAACCCCTACATTTGGCTGAGACGGGGGGTTATTTTGTTGAGGTGTTGGGAAAGGATAATGATAATTTCCTTGACTAGGGTTGTGACGCAAGCCTGCAGCTTGCAATACCCAGGATCATCAGTTGCCATGTATATAAAAATGCACCTCAAACTTTTCTATTCAAAACCTCAATCTACTACCATCTCATATCCACATGTGGTAGCTTTCCAATATCATCTCATATATTAACAATCTCACATTCACTCTCCTTCAAACACTTTTATAACTTTTCAACCTTCAAACAAGGTTCACATGCCTCCATGTTAATGCCAACATACCCTCATTCATATACAAACATGCATGGCAATTTCATTCTATATGAAGGCAACAATGATTATGAAACATTTATTAACACACACCATTCCAATCTTACTCAAAAGTTCAATCATTTAGTTACAAAGCCAAATCCTTTCAAAATCGGACTTCATAATCAAATGCGCCTTTGGGTTCATTACCA
The DNA here is from genome assembly GCA_034641835.2 of Pinus albicaulis. Classification (NCBI taxonomy): domain Eukaryota; kingdom Viridiplantae; phylum Streptophyta; class Pinopsida; order Pinales; family Pinaceae; genus Pinus; species Pinus albicaulis. The sequence continues at coordinate 1,126,125,388 of CM076579.1, read as the reverse complement.
TTCCTCTATGATTAAATCATTCGAAAGCAAACAATCCCATATCACTCATTATAGATTGCGCCCTGATATTCAATCTATAAATATAACCCCATTTGTTCATTTTCTTGACAACTAACAATGAACGCTTTCACAATCCAGTGCACTTACCTTTCGGTCCTGCTTTTCAACTCTGCATTTACCATCAATGTAGATCGGACTTGCTCATGGCATTTACAAATCAATTTCTTGTTGATTTTTCTGCAGTAAAACTTAGCGCCACAATTTGATTATATCTGCACAATAAACTCTCTGCGCTATCAATTCATCGAATTAGCATAAAAACTTCTACAGTATGATTTCAGAACCTTGCGCTTTTAACATAAAAATCATCACTTCGATTATTAATTAGAATGTCAAGCAACCTCCATTCCATTTGTTTTACTTGCCAACGTAAAACATTTCACTGCAAACCAAAATATCGCTTCTGCCATCGATTTATCTCTTCACTTGTTGCGCTGTTGAATACTGTGTATTACCACTTTTAAGAAGAATGGATACAATTTCTATTGCATCGATTCCTATATCCAGTTCTAACATTCATACATCGACCATTAAATCTGCGCTTCAGCTCATTCAATACCAGTATTAACACAAAACAAGGTTCGAATTTCATATGCAACTTCAACATTTTTATATATGGTAACAAACTATGAGTTTAAACTCTGTTAGAGCCATGAAATCGACCCAAACAGAAGCTTCAATGCCCGGATTCGGTTTTAAAACAGCTGCTTATACACTTCTCATGATTTATGCAATTTATGCAACCAAAACAGCGTGTGGTCTCCATTTAAATTCAATTTGATACTGCACGCATACAAACTCAGCGCTATATATATATCACATCAAATGTCAATGTAATACTACCTCATCGAATTTTCCACAGCTTGAAAAATCGAATTTCATTGTAACGCTGTCACCTGCGCCCTTTCAACTTCGAACAGAGATTTTAACATTCCACCGTGGTTTCAAACGCACCTATCGAATAGCAATTTCTGCTATCGAATTTTAATTAATAATCCTGACATTGCGTATTTAAATGTACTAAAACGCTCGCGTGTTTTCCTCTTTTCATCCGTTTACATCGAATTCGCATTGATATAACAAAGTTATTCATGCAATGCATAACAATTGTTACATAAATCGACCTCACCATTTCTTTTAGTGCGGATTTTCCTTCTGGCCAACCTTTCCAATTATCAATACTCAACCATGTATATACATTAAATTTCTAACCAGAAATAACTATGATTTTCACAACTAATCACAAAATGTATATATGTATAATCTGAAATCAAAACAAGATTACTTACACCCTTTGTTTGGCTCTGATATTCCGTGATTGATGGGTCCTTTACAATTTACTCACAAAGGCTCACAAACCTGGTTGTTCCTAACCAAACTCTCTACTCCTCTCACTATTCTCATCATCTTCTTCTACAAAAAGCCCTCCTATTTATACAATTTTAAAAAATCATTAAATTAAAAGCTCAATCCCTTAAAATCCTCAACAAACCCCTAAATCTCTCAACATCCCTAAAGCATAGGTTTTTATCCCTAAAATCCTTCAATTTATTAAATTCCCTCATATCCTTTTATTAATAAAAAGATATTTACAAAAATCCTCACCTTCTCCTATTTTAATCAAATTAATTAATAAAATATTAAAATCATCACACCCCCTTTTAACATATTTACAAAATAATAAAAAAACACCCTTGATGCTCCTGCATCAAACTCCCCATGTAAAAAAATTCATGACCACCTGGTCATAAGTCTGGATATTTCCTCCTGGATCCCAAATTTTATTTTGTAATCTTTCCGTGCTTGTCGATTGCTTCACTGTTGTTGTTATCTGCTGTTGTCTTCCAGGTTTCCATATTTTGTGCTGTATCGGTTCCACTCCTTTGCTCGCTTCTGTAATCTCTCAAGTCACTGCCATTCTCTTGTTGTCGCCGGGGCCTCTTTTCTTTCTTCTCTACTCGTCTTTCTCCGGGATGTTTTTATCATTATCCTCCTTATCAACTCACTCCTTTTGTCCAAGATTGCAAGATGTCCTCTCGTCATTGAGATTGTTTCTAACATCTTCAATAAACAATGTTGCTCTTTATTGCTACTATAAATGTTGCGGCCTCCCAATCTTCCTTTCTCTCTGCAACATTCCTTTTCTCACCATCTGCAATTTCTTTTTGATTATTATTTATGACAACCGCTTTGTCATCCTTCTTCAACAATCTGTCCTGGACATTCATCCTCTATTCTTCTAATTTCTTCCTTTGAAAGTCTAATTCTCGATATAACTTAATGATTTTACTTGGAGTGGACTTCGGAAACTTTACACGATCTTCCATTTCTTCACATGGTTTTTCTTCGGCTAAATCTTCCTTAACATACTTCAGTAGATGTTCTTCTGCTTCTTCCAAACCTGCAATCACACACAAATCATTAGTTTTAAAATCACAAGACCTTACGGTCTTATTTGATGCTTCAGTCATCGAATCTTCGGGCTGCTTTGAATCATTCATATGATTCAACTCCTCTAGCTCTTCATCACTTTGAAAAAGTAATGGTCCACTCTCTGGGTAACATATCGAAACTTCAACATCTTCCTCAGCATCTTCCTTTTGCTGTTGCTCAACTATTTCGAGCTTCTCTATCCTCTGTCTGGCATCAATAACCTGTTCAAGTTCCCTTAGTTCCTTTATGAACTGCAAATTCACCTGATGATTCCACTTCTCTTGTAGCCTCTGCCATTTCAACTTCTTTCTCATGACATAACCACGCTTCTGGTCTTCCTCATTTCTTTGCAACATCTCCATTAACACCTCAATCTGAACTGCTATCTCAGCCTTCTCCTTCTCATATTCCTCTTTGCTTAATCGCAGTTCTTCACTTCACTGTGCCTGGCATCCTTATTCTTAGTCCTCTGTTGTGGTTTATTTCAGAACCTTTGTGACGACTGTCACTAGTCATCATCCTTCCCATCTCTATGAGTTCCTCACTCACTTTACTATGAGTTGTACTAAAGCCTCTTCAGCAGCAAGTCCTGTCTTGCCGCCACTTACCTCACCAAGCCCTCCTCACTCGGTCTTTTGGCAAGAAATTGGTTCTTTGTCTCCAGAACCTCCTTTGAGCACTTCCCTTTGCTCTTCCTGGGCTTCAACTCATCTGCCTGTTCACAACTGTCTTCCTTATCCAATCTCTATTGGATTTCCTCAAGGTTCTGCCACACTTATGCTTTCACTAGTTTTCTGTTAGCAATTTTAAACATGTCTTCTATGGATTTTCCTTTTGGGAGTTGCAAAAATACTTCTGCTTTAATGCAAATACTACAATCTTCAAATTCAAATAAACCCAGATCACCTTACCTTCAAGATCTCAGCTGATCTTGTCTTTTCGTTTGCCTGTACTTTTAAATGGTCCGTCCTTCCCACTAGCTGTCAGCTGTGTCTTCAAACTCTTCAACTACCTTCAGAATCTCACCACTCCTGCAAATCTATTTCAGCAAATCTTCTCGATATTCAACCACTGTCAATCAAATTTTAAAATCTGATTCTCTCTTCCAATCTTCCGACTTTATCTGCAAACTTTAGCTGTCAGCAACAATTCCTTCCTTGCCGAGTTTCTTCTATGCTGCAATCATCAATTCTCATTCCATTTCTTGTCAGTAAAATTCAAATCAAAATTAACCACACCCAATACCTGCTCAATTCTTCAGCTGTACTCTGGTTTGCTTTGACTGTCAGATTAAAATCTGACCTCTTTTGCCTTCATGCACATCTGCTACTTGATCATTCATCACACATTCAGAAATATATTCCAGTTCAACAAACCTTCTGTCTTCAGACAAACATTCTTCATTTCAACAGAGCCAAGCTCTGATACCAAAATGACGCAAGCCTGCAGCTTGCAATACCCAGGATCATCAGTTGCCATGTATATAAAAATGCACCTCAAACTTTTCTATTCAAAACCTCAATCTACTACCATCTCATATATTAACAATCTCACATTCACTCTCCTTCAAACACTTTTATAACTTTTCAACCTTCAAACAAGGTTCACATGCCTCCATGTTAATGCCAACATACCCTCATTCATATACAAACATGCATGGCAATTTCATTCTATATGAAGGCAACAATGATTATGAAACATTTATTAACACACACCATTCCAATCTTACTCAAAAGTTCAATCATTTAGTTACAAAGCCAAATCCTTTCAAAATCGGACTTCATAATCAAATGCGCCTTTGGGTTCATTACCATTCCTCTATGATTAAATCATTCGAAAGAAAACAATCCCATATCACTCATTATAGATTGCGCCCTGATATTCAATCTATAAATATAACCCCATTTGTTCATTTGCTTGACAACTAACAATGAACGCTTTCATAATCCAGTGCACTTACCTTTCGGTCCTGCTTTTCAACTCTGCATTTACCATCAATGTAGATCGGACCTGCTCATGGCATTTACAAATCAATTTCTTGTTGATTTTTCTGCAGTAAAACTTAGCGCCACAATTTGATTATATCTGCACAATAAACTCTCTGCGCTATCAATTCATCGAATTAGCATAAAAACTTCTACAATATGATTTCAGAACCTTGCGCTTTTAACATAAAAATCATCACTTCGATTATTAATTAGAATGTCAAGCAACCTCCATTCCATTTGTTTTACTTTCCAACGTAAAACATTTCACTGCAAACCAAAATATCGCTTCTGCCATCGATTTATCTCTTCACTTGTTGCGCTGTTGAATACTGTGTATTACCACTTTTAAGCAAAATGGATACACTTTCTATTGCATCGATTCCTATATCCAGTTCTAACATTCATACATCGACCATTAAATCTGCGCTTCAGCTCATTCAATACCAGTATTAACACAAAACAAGGTTCGAATTTCATATGCAACTTCATCATTTTTATATATGGTAACAAAATATGAGTTTAAACTCTGTTAGAGCCATGAAATCGACCCAAACAGAAGCTTCAACGCCCGGATTCGGTTTTAAAATAGCTGCTTATACACTTCTCATGATTTATGCAATTTATGCAACCAAAACAGCGTGTGGTCTCCATTTAAATTCAATTTGATACTGCACGCATACAAACTCAGCGCTATATATATATCACATCAAATGTCAATGTAATACTACCTCATCGAATTTTCCACAGCTTGAAAAATCGAATTTCATTGTAAACGCTGTCACCTGCGCCCTTTCAACTTCGAACAGAGATTTTAACATTCCACCGTGGCTTCAAACGCACTCATCGAATAGCAATTTCTGCTATCGACCTCAGAATTACACAACTTGACATTGCAGATTTAAAATGTACTAAAACGCTGTTGCTTTCCTCTTTTCATCTGCTATTAATCGAATTCAGATTGATATAACAAAGTTATTCATGCACAGATAACAATTGTTACATAAATCGATCTCACCATTTCTTTTAGTGCGGACTTCCTTCGGTCAACCTTTCCAATTATCAATACCTCAACCATGTATATACATTTACATTTAACCAGAAATAACTATGACTTTCACAACTAATCACAAAATGTATATATGTATAATCTGAAATCAAAACAAGATTACTTACACCCTTTGTTTGGCCTGATATTCCAGATTGATGGCCCTTACAATTTACCAAAGGCTCACAGCCTTGGTTGTTCCCAACCAGCTCTCTACTCCTCTCACTATTCTCTCATGGTTTCTCTCACAAAAAGCCCTCCTATTTATACAATTTAAAAAAATCATTAAATTAAATGCTCAATCCCTTAAAATCCTCAACAAACCCCTAAATTTCTCAACATCCCTAAAGGATAGGTTTTTATCCCTAAAATCCTTCAATTTATTAAATTTCCTCATATCCTTTTATTAATAAAAAGATATTTACATAAATCCTCACCTTCTCCCATTTAATTCAAATTAATTAATAAAATATTAAAAATCATCACACCCCATATTTACAAATTAATATTATCACACCCCATATTTACAAATGGAGAAAAAGGTCTTGATGCTCCTGCATCAGACTCCCCATGTAAGAAAATTCATGACCACCTGGTCATAAGTCTGGATATCTCTTCCTGGATCCCATATTTTATTTTGTAATCCTTCCGTGCTTGTCGATTGCTTCACTGCTGTTGCTATCTGCCGTTGTCCTCCAGTGTTCCATATTTTGTGCTGTAATGCTCCACCTGCTCTGCTCTTGCAATCTTTCACTGTCATTCTCTTGTTGTCGCTCCTTTTCTTTCTTTCGGCTGTCTTTCTCTGGGATGTCTTTATCATTAATCTCCTTATCAACTCAATTTCTTTGTCCAGTATGTCCTCTGTCCGCTGATTGTTTCCAACATCTTCAATAAAACATGTTGCTCTTGCTGTCACTATGGATGTTGCGGCCTTCCAATCTTCCTTTCCCTCTGCAACATTCCTTTGCTCGCCATCTGCAATTTCATCTGCAATTTCTTCTTGATTATCATTTATGACAACTGCTTTGTCATCCTTCATCAGCAATCTATCTTGGACATTCATCCTCTGTTCTTCCAATTTCCTCCTTTGAAAGTCTAATTCTCTATATAACTCAATGATTTTACTTGGAGTGGACTTTGGAAACTTTACACGATCTTCCATTTCCTCACATAGTCTTTCTTCTGCTAAATCTTCCTTAACATCCTTCAGTAGATGTTCTTCTTCTTCTTCCAGACCTGCAATCACACACAAATCATTAGTTTTAAAATCACAAGACCTTACGGTCTTGTTTGATACTTCAGTCATCAAATCTTCCGGCTGCTTCGAATCATTCATATGATTCAACTCCTCCAGCTCTTCATCACTTTCAAAAAGTAATGGTCCACTCTCTGGGTAACATATCGAAACTTCAACATCTTCTTCAGCATCTTCCTTTTGCTGTAGCTCAACTGTTTCGAGCTTCTCTTTCTTCTGTCTGGCATCTATAACCCGTTCAAGTTCCCTTAGTTCCTTTATCAATTGCATATTTACCTGATGATTCCACTTCTCTTGTAGCCTCTGCCATCTCAAATTCTTTCTCATGACATAACCATGCTTCTGGTTTTCCTCATTTCTTTACAACATCTCCATTAACACCTCAAGCTGAACTGCTATTTCAGCCTTCTCCCTTTCATATTCCTCTTTGCTTAACTGTCTCTGTATGCCAACTGTCTTGGCATCCTTATTCTTTTGTCCTCTGCTGTGGTTTATTTCAGAACCTTTGTGACGACTGTCACTAGTCATCATCCTTCCCATCTCTATGAGTTCCTCACTCACTTTACTATGAGTTGTACTAAAGCCTCTTCAGCAGCAAGTCCTGTCTTGCCGCCACTTACCTCACCAAGCCCTCCTCACTCGGTCTTTTGGCAAGTAATTGGTTCTCTGTCTCCAGAACCTCCTTTGAGCACTTCCCTTTGCTCTTCCCGAATTTTCCTCGAACTCCCGTCTTTGCTCACAATCGTCTTCCTTTTACCCTTATCCACCCTATTGATTTCAAGGTTCTGCCACACCTATGCTTTCACCAGTTTTCTGTTAGCAATTTTAAACATGTCTTCTATGGATTTTCCTTTTGGGAGTTGCAAAAATACTTCTGCAAAGACTACAATCTTCAAATTCAAATAAACCCAGATCACCTTACCTTCAAGATCTCAATCTGATCTTGTCTTTTCGTTTTCCTGTACTTTTAAATGGACCGTCCTTCCCACTAGCTGTCAGCTGTGTCTTCAAACTCTTCAACTACCTTAAGAATCTCACCACTCCTGCAATTTTGTTTCAGCAAATCTTCTCGATATTCAACCACTGTCAATCAGATTTTAAAATCTGATTCTCTCTTCCAACCTTCTGGCTTGATCTGGCAAACTTTAGCTGTCAGCAACAATTCCTTTTTTCGCTGAGTTTCTTCTTTGCTGCAATCATCAATTCTCATTCCATTTCTTGTCAGTAAAATTCAAATCAAAATTAAACAAACCAATACCTGCACGATTCTTCAGTTGTACTCTGGTTTGCTTTGACTGTCAGATTAGAATCTGACCTCCTTTGCCTTCATGCACATCTGCTACTTCATCATTCATCACACATTCATAAATACATTTCAATTCAACAACCCTTCTGTCTTCAGACAAACATTCTTCATTTCACACAGCCAGGCTTTGATACCAAAATGACGCAAGCATAGAGCTTGCAATACCCAGGATCATCAATAGCCATGTATATAAGAATGCACCTCAACTTTTTCAAAATCAAAAACCTCAATCTACTACCATCTCATATCAACATGTGGTAGCTTTCCAATATACGCTCAAATTTATTCAACATTCACTCTCCTTCAAATTATACATGCCTCCTTAACCATGCCAACATACACTCATTCATATACAAACATGCATGGCAATTTCATCCTATATGAAGGCAACAATGATTATGAAACATTTATTAATACACACCATCCCAATCTTACTCAAAAGTTCAATCATTTAGTTACAAAACCAAATCCTCTCAAAATCGGACTTCATAATCAAATGCGCCTTTGGATTCATTACCATTCCTCTATGATCAAATGATTCGAAAGCAAACAATCCCATATCACTCATTATAGATTGCGCCCTGATATTCAATCTATAAATATAACCCCATTTGTTCATTCTCATTTGCTTGTCAACTAACAATGAACGCATTCACAATCCAGTGCGCACTACCTTTCGGTCCCGTTTTCAACTCTCGCATTTACCATCAATGTAGATCTGGACCCGCTCTTGGCATTTACTAAATCAATTTCTTGCTGATTTTTCAAGTAAGAAACTTAGCGCCACAATTTGATTGTATCGCACAATAAACTCTGCGCTATCAATTCATCGAATTAACACAAAAACTTCTACAGTATGATTTCAGAACCAGATGATATTAACCTTGCGCTTTTAACATAAAAATCATCACTTCGTTTATTAATTAGAATGTCAAGCAACATCCATTCCATTTGTTTTACTTGCCAACGTAAAACATTTCATTGCAAACCAAAATATCGCTTCTGCCATCGATTTATCTCTTCACTTGTTGCACTGTTGAATACTGTGTATTACCACTTTTAAGCAGAATGGATACACTTTCTATTGCATCGATTTCTATATCCAGTTCTAACATTCATACATCGACCATTAAATCTGCGCTTCAGCTCATTCAATACCAGTATTAACACAAAACAAGGTTCGAATTTCATATGTGACTTCAGCGTTTTTATATGTGGTAACAAACTATGAATTTAAAACTCTGTTAGAGCCATGAAATCGACCCAACAGAAGCTTCAACGCCGGATTCGATTTTAATACAGCTGCTTCTACACTTCTCATGGATTATGCAATTCTTGTAACCAAACCAGCGTTTGGTCTCCATTTAAATTAAAATTGATACAGAACGCATACAAACTCAGCACTATATATATCACATCAAATGTCAATGTAAACAGTAGTTGAATCGAATTTCATCATAAACGCTGTCACTAAGTTATTCAACCCTGCGCCCTTTCAACTTCGAACAGAGATTTTAACATTCCACCATGCACGCATCGAATAGCAATTTATGCTATTGACCCTTGACATTGCAGACTTAGAAGGTATTAAAAGACTGGTGCTTTCCGCTTCTCATTTTCTATTAATCGAATTCAGATCGATATAACAAAGTTATTCATGCAATGCATTAACAATTGTTACATAAATTGATCCCACCATTTCTTTGATTGCAAGTTTCCTTTAGTCGATCTTTCCAATAATCAATTCCTCAACCATATATATACATTTAACCAGAAAATACTATAACTTTTACAGTCAAATCCCAAATGTATATATATGTATAATCTAAAATCAAAACAAGATTACTTACAGACTTTGTTTGGCCTGATATTCCAGATTGATGGCCCTTACAATTTACCAAAGGCTCACTGCCTTGGTTATTCCAAACTAGCTCTCTACTCCTCTCACTATTCTCAATGTCTTTTTCTCACAAAAAGCCCTCCTATTTATACAATTTTTAAAAAATCATAACATTAAATGCTCAATCCCTTAAAATCCTCAACAAACCCCTAAATCTCTCAACATCCCTAAAGGATAGGTTTTTATCCCTAAAATCCTTCAATTTATTAAATTTCTTCATATCCTTTTATTAATAAAAAGATATTTACATAAATCCTCACCTTCTCCTATTTAATTCAAATTAATTAATAAAATATTAAAAATCATCACACCCCATATTTACAAATTAATATTATCACACCCCCTTACTTACGAATGGAGAAAAAGGTCTCATGCTCCCGCATCACCATTAAGATTGCTTTTCTAAAGAGTAATATCAGAGATAACCTTAAAAACACTGTTAACTATTTTTGCTTAATTGTTTGATTGTGTTTGACAGTAGAACTCATGGCGCCTATCGTTTCTCCACCATAGATATTAATTATTTCAAAAGTTTTTGTTAACATATTTAGAAAACCATGAAGACTATGAATTTCTTTTCACTATTACCGCCACTTGGCTTGTTGTTTGTGTAGTTTGAGCCTACATCTACAAAATTTGTCATATAAATGACCAAAAATGTAATACTTACCTTTATATTTCAAGAATCTCTCCGTAATAAAGTCTATTGATATATCTTCTAGTCTTTGAATATGTATGTGGAATGGTTGAAGTAACCCTAGAGATTTTATTATCTTCTTTATTTATTATGCAAACTCGACCTTTCTTACAAAATTTTTGAATATCTTTCTTCATTCCTTCCAAAAATATATTTTTTGATCCTTTGAGATGTTTTAAGGAACTCGTGTCCTACTATAAGAGAGACATGGGACCTCCTTATATTTGTTTATTCAAATATGCTCGCGTGCATAAAAATATTCTACATTTGCACCAAATTATATCTCTTCTTCACCTCAATGCTCCATAGAGTTCATCCCATCCTTTATAAATTTTAGTTTTTGTTTAGTACTATTGTCATTTTTCCATTATGGCAAGCTTCTTCAGAAGCCACCCAGGAATAGAAATGTAATCGATATAAATTTGAGGCTTCTTCTATTTTAAAGAGCATCATATACCAAATTTTCCTTACCCTTTTGCGCATTATCTCAAAATTAAAACTTTGCATTTTTTCTCATTTTTGTTAACTTAATGAAAATCATAGTTTGGAAAAAATACTTATATTATCATGGTATACTTGACTTTAAAGTACCTCCCAATGATATACTATCCTCATTTTTTATGCATGTAATATTGCTTCCATTTATTTTTCATACGTAGATTTCACCAAATATTTTCTTTTGAATTTTGCTTTAAAAGTCATGATATCCCTTATTGTGTTAATGTTACGTAAATTCCTTGTCATAGTGCCTCACACTACTATGAATGTTTTACCAAAAGTAGGTGCAACCGATGTTGGTAGAAGACATGGCATCCATTAAAAAGAGAGAATGCCAAAGTAGCCTCATCATTCCATATAATGATATTTCAAGAGATATCTCGATATCGAAATGCATGCATAATTCTTGTAGTAACAAATTATCAATAACATTGTGTTCAAAAAATTTTCTAAGAACCTTGATTTTAGAACAGTCATTTTGTAATAGCTTTGCATCTTTTGAGGCTCCAACTTCACTCCTTCCTTTAAAACAATATGAACCAACATCGAATTCTTATTTTCAAAAGCACATTTGGATATTTTTACACAAAAATGATTGTTCTCAATAATTTTTTATAACTTTTTCCACATGTTTATGGTATTCTACGATTTATTTATAATATGTATTATCAAAGAAAACCAACACAAATTTTGTAATATGATCAAACAAAATTGTTTTAAGTCAAGCCTGCTTGATTTCAAACGGCGATAAACTATACTCCAGAACCAATTGCTACCTAAAATAGCCGACATTTCCAATACCAATTTTGTGACGCGAAAACTGAATGAATTCTCACTTAACATTTCTCGGCCTGGTTAACAAAAGGTAGGGAGAGCGACGCGAATTTATCAAATTCGTCCCGAATATTTTTCGTCCTGATTTCCAACACGCTGAATGTATCTCCAACAAAGATCCGCCTTCCAATCAATTTCCTTCGCCACATGTCCCTAACTGCAAGTTGCTCATTCTCAGACAAGGCATTCGATGACGTTGCTGCGATGATTCGGACTGCGATTTCATATCAATCGCATTGTTTTTAACGTTGTTCAATTAGCCAATATTTAAGTTCCAAGGTTTTCACATCAAATCGTATTAAGTTTACATTGTTCGACCGAACCTCCACCTCATAGCGATTCTCGCAGCCCAATATGATCCGCCTTCGCTCTCATTAATGAGATTAATTATGACCGGCGTTCTTCGATTGCAGTACGCGCTGTACGACAAATGGCGTTTTCGCTATGGCTTTTCATGTCAGTCACAACCTTTGAATCGCATGCTCTCCTGCTGTCGGGTTAAGCACCGCTCGCTCACCATGACGAGAAGGAGATGGCCGGGCCGAATCGTCACAGACCTTCATGCACATTCCATTTCTCGATCCTGCTTCCGTGTCCTCTGCCTTCTTGTTTTCGAACTCGCTTCTTCGTCTCTTCGTCTCGTGCCCACCGGCTAAGACCCATCGCACCCATGCCCTCGCCGCGTCAAAGGATGTGTTTCCGTAGGGGGAGCATCAGAGGTCAACCCCCCGGCGTGTTCTCTAGCCCCTCAACCCGAGTCGCCTTCCCACCAATGATTTTTCCGGGCAGTGTCGCTATCCAAACACTACAGAAGTGGGCGGGGCTTGCCCGAGATCTGGCCACTGCATGGGCTCTCTCTGGCCTCGCTTCCCCACCGTCACCTTATCCCACGACGTGCACCCAATTTTTTCTTTAATTTCTCTCTCGAACTTCCCACGAATCACGCTTCTTCAATCACCATGGTTTTCCTCGTGAGGAGGCCCAAATGGAGGAACAATGCACCCGTCCCATGGGTTTGAGTCGTAAAAGCTCGCCAAAGATCTCGCCCCTCTCTTCAGGAGGGGAGCCATGGGAAAGGAATGCAGACAAGATCGGCGATCTCGGACCTCTCGAAGAATCGTCGAATCGTCGAGGAACCACCGTAGGATTAGTTTGGTTAATTTTGTTTTTTTATCGTAGGGCTCACTTAATTGGGCATGTTTTTTGGGATTATATTACCGTGCTAGACCTTCCGTAATATTTTTTAATCAGAATATTCAAGACCTGTTTCCCCGTATGAGGCGTCTTCTTTTTTTATTTTTTCGATGACAAATTTGCCATACACATGGGCAATGTTTTTGACTAAAGTCATGCTATAATTTATTCCTAATCGTTACGTATTAATCCTTACTTAGAAAAATGTTGTCCCGTTTCTATTTTAAACCTATTTTTTGAAATGCGTAGCCATGTTTATATGATTTTTTTATAATGAAGCATTGCGAGGGTAGTTTATTATATTAATATTTACCGTCGAATTATGTTCATAATAATTGGAAAAAAATGTTGCCTCGTTTTCTATTTAAATTCGTTTTTTGAAATACAGCCACGTTTATATGATTATTTATAGTCACAACAAGGGGTGGTTTATTATATTAATATCACTAACAAATTATGTTCACAACAATCGATGTTGCCATGTTTCTATTTTAAACTCTCAGTTTTTTGCCGCAGCCATGTTTATATGGTTCACGTATTATACTCTTTTTCTCGTACATTCACAGAACCTTGCTTATGAATGTGGTGGATGTTGTAGCTGTGTCAGCCACTTGAAACAAGCGAGTCCTCGAACCTTATCTCGATGCAAATAAGATACAGTTACCAATTTTGGAATCAAGCGAGGCCTGATCTTACAAGCGAGCTCGGGTTTCTCTGCAGATGGTTTTTTATTTTGAATAAGCGAGTTTAACATACAATCGACCTCGGGTTTACACATATTTTTTTCTCATCATGGATGCTTTTTTGGTGGTGAGGCGTATATCACGCACATGTCTCTACACATTTCGTATCCGTCGTATGATACTATTTTTATGTGTTGATAGGCTATCACTCCGCTTCTGCACCAGTTGCCAGGGCGTTCACCATGTTGGCCGGTTTATTGATATGGTCCGATGGTCTTTTTATATTTTGGACATATCACACCTCACATGATTAGCGTTTTTCTCTCGTTTCCGAAAGATTTTGGGTACTTTAATTTGCATTGGAATAATGGACCGCCAGACTTCATCTCGTTTTACTATTCTACATACCCGCTATTTCACTTTCTTATAGACAAGCCTTTGATATTTGGATGTTTTCTCGTATTGTTTTATAATTCTATGTGGACCATTATCGAGTTTTATATCACATGTCCCCTGGGGACACATGGGGTATTTTTTCTATCATTGTCCTGGGGTGGGACTTCCACTTTTCTCGATGGATATTTGGGTTCCAATTGCAGATGTGAAAATGTAATGACTGCATATGACTGCTTTCGATTATATATTGATATTCAAAACAATGTTTTTTCTTTGATGATCATATACTGCTACCGCGATGGTTTATTACATTAATATTTCATCATTGAATTATGTTCACAACAATTGGAAAAAAAATACATTCTGCTTATTTTAAACTGTTGAAACACAGACATGTTTATATGATTGTCTATACCGGTTGCCAAGGGTGGTTTTTCTTATTATATTAATATTTCACTTCGCTATTGGAACCACGGCACCAGCAACAAATATTGGAGATTGTTGTTTTAAATTTTTACTTTTTTATTTTTTAAATTGAACCTATCGTCGATACCATGCTTTGTGGTGCCATTAATTCGCGATAGCTAAAAAACGCTTAAGAGCGAGATAAAAACGTCGACGAGTTGACGCTTCAAAACGTTAGTACCACATATCATCGGAAAAAGGGATACTACAAACGTCAAGAGTTAATGCTCAAATCTCTTGACCACATTATTTAATTACTTAACATGCTAGCTTACAAACGCTGTAAAGGGATTACTAAAACGCTTGACCACATTTTGTTGAATTGCTAGCTTATAAACTTTAAGAGAGCGATTGCGGTAAACGCTTGACTACATTTCATCGTAGGAATTGCGATAGCTACAAACGCTGAAGCGACGTTTGGGAACACGCCGTGAGGAGCGACGCTTGTTTGGAAAGTGACTAAAAGTGTTTTAGAGTGACACTTTGTCGCTGTGCTCATCATACGTAACGGAAAACCACATTTTTCCCCGTCCTCGAACCTGCCGCTCGCAACGATTATGTATCGTTAATACGACGATGTCGTTTTAAATTGGAGCCACCAGGCATGTTTATTCGCAATTGATTTGTAATGACTTAGTATCTTTCTTTAGCACATCGCTGATTAGATTGAATCTATTGACATGAATATGTTTGTATAATTTCTACATGGTATCGTAATGGTGAAATCATAATGAAGAATAAATTGAGTTTGTGATTGAACAGATTTCGACTTGCAAAAGCATTTTGTGCGACAGTGGATTCAGGATTCAAATGGCTTTCAATGGCTTGAGATTGCGATGCACTGCTGCGCTTCCAATTACATTGAAGGTGGAAAGACAGATGGATACAAGATTAGAGACACAAGTTGAATGAATTATCGATAATGGAATTTTTAAACCCGCCGCAGCGTATGTTGCAAATCTTGATGCTTGGAAAAAGAAGGTTGCAAAAGACGATGAGGATCTTAATGAGTGGAGTACGAGACCACATTGTCTCAAGTCTCCATGGAAAAGAGACACCATATGCATGAAGGTTTACGTATCTATTTTTGCAGCAAAGCAGTGATCACAGAAATTGGTACCGAAGGACAAGCTAGGAAAACTGCAAATGGAGAAATTTGGACACCATTCTCAAATATTTACACCAAGTTTGTCCAATGTCGAGATGAGCTGCTGGAATTTATTGTCATGATGACAAATTGGTGAGCCTAGCCTCCAGGCCTTCCCAAGAGTTTGCATATTTATCAAGACTTTCACAAGGAGGGAGAAGTCAGCTTTATCAGAAACGACTTTGGTCAGATTTGGTGAATAATGTGGAATAGATGGATCTTCATCTAAGACACAGATGATGAAGAAAATTAAAGCTAGCTACTAAGGGGAAGAAGGGGAAAGGAAATAAATCCTATTCCAAATCTCAACTTAAAAGAAGGCAAGAAGTGTGACATGTCTGGGTAGGAAGTGTTTTCATTATCACGAGCATGGACACTATGCCACTAATTGTCCACAAAAGAAGAAGAACAAGAAGGCTCCATGATTCAGAAGCAGAGGCTTTGCCTTGTAATTTGAGTTAAGCCATTGCATGCGTGTTTTCAAGTGCAATGATCATGGTGGTACTGATAGTGGCATTTTTCCATGATTTCAGAGACAAAGAAATTTTCGTAGCTTGGAGGAGAAGAATCAGGATGTGTACTCAAATAGCAGATGACAGGCACAAAGGCTACCTAGATTGGTACAACATTTCAGAGAGCGCTCACGTAAACCTTTCTTATTAAAATATGTAATGCATGTACAAGCTGAAAACAATTTATTTTCGCCTAATGTTGGAGGATGAGGCTATGATGTGGTTTTTATAAGGGAAAGCTTTCCTTCGACACAAAGTTAACAGACAAGCCAACAATATTGGGATTTGTGTGAAGAATATCTATAACCCTGATGTAGATGCGCGCATTGACGCGTGCGTTAAAAGTGGTGAGGCCGGGATGAGGGTGAGTTATGGCACAGGACATCGTATTCATCTTGCACGCCGAGGCCTTTGTCACACAACTCATTTCTACTGTGTCTTCCCAAGGGTGCCTTACGAGAGGAAGACATGCAAGGGATTTACCATGGGGAAGTATGCAAAAGCACACATGAACTGCTGAGTTTGAAATCCTTGAGAGAGTTCACCAGATTGCAGGTAATTGGCCTCTTCAATATATTCGATAGCAAAGCACACGTACTATGTGATCTTTTTTGATGATTTTTCTAAAAAGTGTTGGATCTACTTGGCGTGCAAGAAAGATCAGAATGCTTCGCTAAAATTTCGAGTTCTGCAGTACTCATGGAGAAAGATCTGGGAAGCATGAAGGCCTAGAAACAACATTGGTGGTGAGTACACATTCAATGAATCGAAGCAATTCTCCAAGAAGAAAGAAGGAATTCAAGAGAGAGTTGATTATGCCTCACAACCCACAACCGAATGGGGCGCCTAGTAAAATAATAAACAATCGTGGGTGGTACCCAGTGCCGAGATGTCGCATGATCGTGGCCTATCGTTGCATTTGTGGGTAGAGGCATGCAACACAATGACATTACAAAACCGTAGTCCTCATCAGACATCGTTAGTGCGAGCACACCGAAGTCGCCGTTCGGGTAAGAAACCCGATGTTACATATTTTAAATTTTTACCAAATGTCTATTTCATGTGACCAAAGATTTCAGGAAGAAGTCAACCAACCGAGATTGGGATATTTTTTGCAACGATACCCCCACACAACTATTTAGTGTATTTTCCAAACAACAGACGGGGATCACACAGGGACGGGTTATAAAATTGGATGAGGAGAAAGCCATGCGAATGTCCCTCGAGAGGGAGTTGCAGATTTGTATGTACGAGGAACTCTGTTCCAAAGAACGAACTCAGATGTGGGAGTGCCCACACATGGAGGACTTGGAGGCACAACACCTGCGTATCTATCCATCAGAATGTATACAAGCATCATCAAGCGACATATTGAGGATTAATATGTCATATAGCATGAAGGATTTACCTACTTTGTTCATATGGACAAGAGACAATCTCCATATGTTTAAAAGCATGACTCTTATGATTAAGTGTATTGTGATAAACATCTTCCTTTGAGGAAGCAACATGTTAAACAAACTTGGGTTGACGATATGGTCGAGGAGTATGACCCACTGCTTTCAGAACAACATGGAAATTTTTCCCCAAGATCAATGGAAAATCAAAGGTTGGATCTAGATGGATCTCCACAAAGGCATGAGAGGCTGGAGAAGTGCGCGCTAAGATTTAAGCCCCATTCTGCCAGTGACTGATCATGAGTGATATTTTTGCTCCACAAGCAGACACTTCCGTCGATTAGAACTGTCCTTGCACTCTCAAATAAGAGACAGTGGCAGAGCACATCGATGGATGTGAAAACTGCTTTTTCTCAATGGATTTACCGAGGAGGAAGTGGGCTACAGCAGAAACGAAGGTTTTGAGATTTTTTTGATGTTGAGTCGTACGTGTGCGTACCTGGTGAGAGCACCGTATGGGCTGAATTAAGAACCTCGTGCTTAGTACACACTCGGCTCGATGGTACTCATTTCACTGTTGCTTTCCACGAAAAGTGAAGTGGATGCGAACCGGCACGTACTGTGGTTGATGGCAAGCCTTGATTATCATGTCTGCGTCGATGATCTAATTGAATGTGTGATGAGCAACATTAACCTATTACAAGGAGGATCTTGCAAGGGAGTTCGAAATGGTGGACATGGGACTCCTTCACTATTTTCTTGGTTTGGAACATGTAGGCGGGATGGTGAGCTATTCGTTTTCAAGGCAAGTATGCCAAAGATATTTTGGGCAAGTTTCACATGACACCAAACCCGTTGTAGACTCTCTTCTAGGAAATTGGAGTGAAAGAGGATGCTGCTTCAGAGGCGAGGGATGCTAATGTTTATAGGAAGAAAAGGTGTTCACCGATGTACTTGGTGAACACCGTACTCAAACATTTGCTACGCAATTAACCAACTAAGTCAAGAAATGGTTAAGGCGACCAAGCTCTTGGGAAGGTGGAAGCATGTCTTCTGAGACATTCCGTGGCAGCACCGCGCAGGGCGGATTGTGGCATGTGATGAAAAGAGGAGTGAAGCTTCGAAGGCTTCATGAATGCGATTGGGAAGGCGTCCATCAAATAGAAAGAACACACTTCGTATATAGAAAATTTTAGTCAATTTTCGCCTTGGGCAAAATTAAAGGGTTTTAGATTTTTACGTTTAATTTTTTGTATCATAGTATATTATTTCAAACTGCCCTCTAAATTTATTTTATAAAAAAATTAGGTCTAGAGGTTATCCCACCTTATTTTAAGGGAGAGTGGTAAAAAAAGTAAATTTATATTTGAAAACACCTCAAATTTATTTTATAAAAAAAATAGGTTTAGATATAGCCTCCACCTTATGTTAAGGGGAGAGGGGTAAAAAAATATCCCTTGAAATTAGGAGTTACAACCTTCCATTCACCCCAATTTACAAGAATATGTATTTATGATAGTTACTCACCCCCTCCCCATTTGTGTAAAAAAGGTTTCTTCTTTCATTCGCTCGTATTTCATGGTATTGTGATTAATTTGGAGAAAAGGGGTCTTAATTTTTTGGAACAAATGGTAGTAAAAGAATTATTCACCTTTATTTAAAAATTCAAGAGTCTTATTTTCTATTTCTATTTAAATAATTGAATAGTGTTTTTTTCATCTTCCAAGTTTGTCGCATATTTTTAGTCAAAATCATATCTAATGCACGAGGTTGTCCGCAAAGTTATAGAATTTGAATTAAGAAGTAAATAATTGAGCACACAAAGGGTACATGGTTTTTCGCAAAGTATTGTAACTCTGAATGAAGAAGTCACGAACTCAAATCTTTACCCGTGTACAAGTCTATGTCTTTGTTTCAGGTTGCACTCCTCTGCATGCTCTACCTTTTCCTTCTTTTTTTTCTTTTTTATTTTTTTAGTTTTTGGAACCATAATAATTTTTTTCTTACAAATGTATTAAGTTTTCGTAATAAAATAAGTACTATTAAATATATGTGTCCATTACAAAAACTACAGAACCTTCATTCCTTTTCCTTAGATAATGAATTTTTGTATATATAATTATAATTTTCTAATACATACTTGTCATTTTCAAATATTATTTAGATAATAGGTTTTTTATTTTTGTATCTCTGCTAAAATAATTGATGTATGATTTTCTTTTTAACTTCGACTCATCTTTGAGTTAAAATCTATGTGAAAAAATTAAAAATATTCACAAAATAAGTACTTAATTATATGTGTCTATTACAGAACCTAAAATTAAAAATCTTCTACAAAATATACATCATTAATTATATGTGTCTATTAAGGCATGAGAACTTTCTGTTTTCTTTTTCCTCTTTAGGATAATGTGAATTTTTGGCATATATAATTATAATTTTCCCATATATACTATTTCCAAACATTATTTAGACAATAGGTTTTTTATTTTTCATTCTCGTTAAAATAATTGATATCCTATTCTTGTTTTCTTTTTTAACTTTAATTAATCTTTAAGTCAAAATCTATGAAAAAACTAAAAACTATTCGAAAAACATGATCCCTCATGCTCCAAAATCAATACAACCCAAATTTCATCGTCTATTTTGTCATTTACTCCTTTATTTTCATGTATATATTATGAAAATTATTGCTTTCTACAAAGAAATGATAAAGTAGTTGTTGCTATTTGAATACAAAGGTGTCATGCTTTTAAAAACTCTATCAAGACTGCTTATCGGAATAATTTCTATTAAAAACCAAATTTCTCACTCATTATGTTCCTACCAGGAATTGATAAAGTTTTTGTTGTTATTCTTGGAATAGTTAGGTGTTTGTTGTTCAAAAAATTATCTGAACACAATCTTTAATTGATCTCCCCGAAGACATCTTTTTTTTAAAAAATTAACCAACTATATTCAAAACCGATGTATTATTAAATAAAGATTGTCATCTAGAATTTTTATGATTGAAACAAAAGAGGTTATATTAAAATGAGAATTTAAGAAAATGAATAATAAATTTGTTCATTTATCTCTAAATAAATTTCATTAGCGAGATGAAGATGGAGATATTTTTTAGAAATTCTATATGCAATCCACATCACTAGATATGCGTTGCAATTTTATTTACCTAGTTTCTATAGACATCAATGCTTATCAACATCCTATTCATATATATGGTAGCTATGAAGAGGAGAGAGATTTAACATTTTGAATACATTAAAAAATTACATGTGGTATATATATATCTATATATATAAGATTTATTAGGTTTCCATGGAGATTAAACTCTATGTACAAATTTTTTAGTCAATTTTTCTCCACTATAATTTTTGAAGACATTGAATCCATTTTATACATTCAAAAGTATAATTTTAAACAATGAAAATTTACTATATATATATATATATCAATTTTAATTATAGATATATTAGGTTTCCGTAGGGATTAAATGTAAGTTATGTTCAAAAAATTTTAGTTAAAATTTTCACCGTAAATAAAAAATGGGCGATAACATAAAAAAAATGAATATAGACAGTTATACTTAACTTTCAACCATAAATAAAATATTTCAATGTCCATATAAACTATCATAATTCATACCAATTTCATGGAGAAAAGTAACTATAAGTAATAAAAAATGGTATACTTTTGAGCAAGAAATCAGATAATTCTTAATTTCTAAAAATATTTCAAGACATGACTTAAATAACGCTTTACAAATATTTCAGTAATGACTCAAATAATGTTTTTTATATGTATGTATAATAATTTATTTTTAATCTCTAACTTCATGCATATATATATATGGAGAGTGTAAATGCGGAAAACGAACAATTAAAATATATAATTAAAAGTAAAAATGTTCAAGGAGAAATGTAATTTATTTAATTTTTAACATAAAATTAAAAATGAAACATTTAAAAATATATAATTAATAATAAAATATTCCACTGTGACTCATAGATAAAATATTTAATTAGAGGGTTAATTAATATTGCTGTATTAAAAATATATTAATACGTAAAAATAAATATAATGTGGAAAATATAATCCTCAGATAAAAATGTTTCAAGAAAAGTATTTAAATGTGCATATATTTATATGATTAAAAAAACTATATATGCGATATTTTTTATGGCTAAATAATTTTCAGTAGTCTCATTGTGACCCCTTTTTTAAGAACATTTTTTTGGTCAATTTTGTTTCAAATCAAGAAAATGTGTTCAAATTGCAAGTTTAAGCTATAAGAATACAAAAATACAAGTTCTTAAGTAAATTTTGATGATACCGAATGCATTTTTTACATTCAAAAATATAGTTTAAACAATGAAAAATTACATGGTGGGTGAGTTTATATATATATATATATATAAAGTTTCTAGAGAGATTAAATGTCAGTTGTGTGCAAATGTTTTAGTCAAAATTTTCATTGAAAAAGGGTTTTCTTCATGGAGCTACACTTTTCCCTTGAAAAAAATCATATGTACTCCTCTCACAGATTGAACTAATCTGAACCAATACAAACATGTACATGTACATCAAGTTGATCATGTGTATACATATTTGTTGTTAGTGCAAGTATTGTAGTTAAGTTTCCCCTAGTTAAAGAATTGATCCTATTCCACCGATGAAAACATACATGCAAACAAAAAGAGCATCATAGATTTCTCTCAATAAGAATTTGAGGCGTTGTACATATGTACTTTTATCTAAAATGCTTCAAGAAGCACTTCCCTAAAACAAAATATTCATGGATAGCTTAGTTTTCAAAACCTTGGGCATAGAGTGAACCATGTCTTTTAAATTTCCCCAAGTACAATTATATATTTTATATCTATAATTAATTTAATCAAAAAAATTATTGAAATATCCCATATTTATTTTAAGTCTAGTTTGGAACATAACAAGTGAGTTCTTATTTCCGAATCAAAAAATATTACAAGGTGAATGAGTATATCATAGATGTGGCATAATATATACCTCTAGTTTCGTGGGTATACATTAGCAGAAATTGTTATATGTTCCATCCATAGCTCATTATTCCCTAATGGTATCCTATAACCATAATATTGATTCACATAGCATATTCATCATAAGTTATAACACTATGTATGTTTATCACACGCATCCAAAATAAATAGAGGTAATGATACTTAGTAAAAATGTTGTAGCATCATATAAAATTATATTTACAAGAATTATATTGAGACATATGATACATTGATTTACCATTATGAAGAAATAAAACTTGTAGCAATATTCAAAATTGAAATAGTAAAAATACCTAACAAAGTGCATCAATCATAAACAAACCAAAGGAAGAATTATCTAAGCTTGAAAGTTGAAGGCCAATCGTTAACTTAGGTAGAGCAATGTTCCACCCAACCATAGACTCTATTTCCACTAATAATTTTTATATAATAGCTAATTCCAATTTAAAGCTATGATACCCACATGTAGGACTGAACATTTTTATGGAAATAATTCTTAGATAAAAAAATTACCTATCCCATTGTCTCATTGCTATTTTTTTTCTTTGAACAACGCAAACTATTTCTGCTATTAATACATTTCTTTATTTACATAGAATAAGGATAATACCTTCTTCATCTACTCAATAGTCCCTCAAATTTTCTATCTTCCTCTATGTGTGCATAGAGTAGTCTAGATACATCTAATAACTCCAACAACATTTACTTGCTCCCTCTCGACCTTTTTCATGTTTTAAAGGCTTCCTTGTCATTGTTCAACCCACATTATGGTTTAGTCCTTATCTTCTATCCATGGATTCTCCATCATATAGCTTGATATTTCAAACCCTTCAACCCTATTGAATCTTCCATCTATGTTTCCCTAGAATTCACTGAGCTGCTGCAAAATTATCTTTTGGACCATTTTGTCTCTTCCTTATCTAATTTCGAATCTATGCATATTTATGTAGTTCTCATCACATGAATTCAAAAATTGCCTCATCATTCCTCGATCACCCTCCCTAGTAGGAACTAATACTCTCATAACTACTTATGGATGCTAGTATCAACCAAGAGAGAATGAATTTTGCATCTCTCTATTTTTTTCTTTCTTATAATTTACTTTCTCCATTTGAATTTTCTTACTATGTTCAGGCCCCATGCATCTCTCTTCAATTTTCTTTGAATGAGTTCATTGTCACACACTATTCATGTGAATACACAAAATGGGCTCCATTATTCACCTTAGAACCAAAATTGATTATGCTGGGCTTAGGTGAGCATTATACCACTGTGTTGTTTATTCAGTATGAATGGCCACTAATGAATCATTCCTTTCCTTTCCCTATACAATCATTAAATATACATGCCTCTAAGACTGTGCATGAATCATTGCCTTCTCACAATCAATTTCCTACATCCAATCATATTTGTTCCTCCCCCGTCAATCATGTGTAGGGTATAATGATTAAAACAAAGAATAAAAATCACCCCCCACCCCAACACCCCACGCTCTAGGACCCTATTTTTTCCCTCTTTCTTATTGTGTGACACATTTTTTTCGTAAGAAAATGTGATAAAATCTAGGTTTTACCACTTCTCTCATAATTCCCATGATGAAGGTACTTATCCACTTGATTTCACAATTATGTAAGGTGTACATATCCACAATCACTGCATGCATTCAATGCTCAGGTTGCTTCTATATTTTTATAAGTAATGCGTGATGAAGGAACAACAAAGTAAAGTTTGGAAAATGGAAAAACTAAGGATTTATTTGGCACAAGCAACTCCTCATTAACCTCTCACCTTCCCATCTCCCCGCTATCATAACCCCATTTTTATGTGCGCCTACCTCATGTATTCAATTATTTTATTAAATTCAAGAAAAATAATATTTATATTATTCAAATCACCATGAATTTTTTTCCCCGTGGTAAATAAAGCATGGTAATTAAAATATACATGCCAAAAAAAATCAAACATTCAATCTTAATTAAGTACAATTAATTAATGGGATTCAATACTAGGACCTTTCTAGCATATCCACCTTCGAATAACACAATACTCAATGTTGTATTCTATTAACAACACTTTTCCTCATTCTTTAGTTGTATTTGGCAACACATCCTATTCAATATATTATGGTATACCACCATACTTCAACATCTAAACATATGTTCACGTTAGTATTCACAAGCACACATACTATAACAATTATCAAGAAACACTTATCTTATGCACAATATTTATCAACTCAAGGAATGTAATCATTTTATTCAAAGATACGTATGCATTTTTTAGTTTTCATAATTATCTATATGGATATGCATCTATCACATACAATGGATCCTTCATAGGAAATAATTAATTTCACCTGCCCTTTCTAACACACCCTCAAGATTCTTGTACCCACAATCCTACATGAACTTATACGTTTCTCCTCCTTGATACACTCACCCTCTAGGCTTAGATGTCCCCTTTTCTCCTAAAAAATCCCTTAGGTGATCCATCTTGTCATGGACTTCCTACTGTAGTGAGAGTACTTAACTATTACTAGACATCCGCTAGTAGTATATAACTTGTTGCTGAAATCAAGAGGGGTTCTTTTGGTTATAAAAATGACCTTTCATTTATGCTTTCATCTTAAATAACCATCATCTATCATGTATCATACACACACATAATATATATATTCATAATAATACAACTTATAAATTCAAGTCTAATTCATAAATTTCATAACTATGAGACTCTCTTCACTGGTGTTTACTCTTTGCCTAGTTACTCCATTATTTTTTACAGAATTACACTCATTTTCATATTTGAGACCATTCCACCCACAACCTAAATTTTCAATCAACCAAATGAAAGTACTGCCTATGCCTATAACTTTCTTTTCAATATTTACTACCATCCATGAGGCTTTAATAATATTAACAAACTAGAAATTCAAACTAATAACTCTCAAGTCGGCTCTTTTTATATTCTTTTCACTATTAATGGCCTAAAAACCCTTCTTTTCAATCCTTCATTCAAATGTCTTGAAGATGGATCCTCGTTGGGATTTGGAAACGGGCTTTAAAAAAATGTTCCTAAATACTGTGATAATCAAAGCTCTTCAATAATTCAATCATTTTTATCGTTAATCATACTCAATTAAATGGAACTATGTTTCAATGTACATGTGTTACTTAGCATACCTAACATTACAAGATGAAAACTAAATATTTATTCCAATAAACCGATGTGTGCCGATACTCATGATCACATTCACCAATCCATCCTTGTCGCTAGATTTCAAACCCTACATTTTCATATCATGTATTTCACTATCATCAATCGAGAAGGTCTAACCAATACCGCCAACACATCATCTAGTCAACCCCTATATGTACCTCGAATATACTACAAGGAAATTCCCTTTTCTACCATATATTAACTTAGAAATCCCTCTCTTTTATAGGTGCTCTCACTATTTCAAAAAGGTTATGGTCTACAATGGAAATATATGGGGAGACAAGTGGACATTTGTGTAGTACTATATCCTTCCATATCCATCATAAATATGTAGTCTCACACATTAGCTCTATTGGAATTCACTATCATGTGTTATACAAACACACATGATTTCATACCTATTCACCGTCATATAAGTGTGAATCAATCATGAGATACTAATTCATGGTTGAATCAAAAGGATTGTAAAAAATCTTGCCATACCAAAATATTATTCAATCATCATATCAAACCTAGGTACTATTATCATAATACGCATTCAATAATAAAAAATTAAATGAATATATAAAAGTATGTATAAATTAATTTTTACTCCAATCATATAATACATATATTTGCATGATTAATTTTCATATTTGGATAGTTTCTTCAACATTCATGATGTTGCTTCATCATTTACCACGGGAACTCATAATGATCTTTAATAAACCTCTTGACAAGCATCCTATCATCTTTATCCTTTTCTACAAGGTTTTCTATCATAGCCACTTCATTATCACAATATTTTCAACTATCGTTGAGATGGAATAAACCGTGTCAATATTTGGAATGTCCAATGTTTGAGTGGACACTCCACTCCATCAAGGACAAAATAAAAAATAAAACATGAGGTGGTTTTAGTAATGAAAAATAGAATATAAAGGTAAATAAGAAATATTAACTCATGACATAAGAAAATGGTTCCAAGGAATGGAAAAAGATTTTTTAAATAATATAAAGAATAAAATATACCTTAGGAGAAATTTGAGGCATAAATTATTAAGAAGCCAACGAAGATAAATATTTATAAACTAACTAAAGGATTCAAAAAAACATGGCAAAATATGGATTAAAAATATTTTATTATTAGTTTTTTAAATTCAAGGTATTTTGATTCATCAAAATTGTTTCAACAAGCCATGCGCTTTGTCGAAACAATGGGGAAACACCATGTTTTAGAGAATCCCTCTAGAATATGGTGCGATAACATGATTAATTTTAAACATGGTGCCTTTCCAATTAATTTCCAACATGGTAAGATTAATTAGAATATGGTGCCTTCTCAATTAATTTACCTTGATGTGATAAGACATTTGCGATAAAACATAATAAAAACATGCAAAGATTTGCAATAGTGTATAGCAAGAACCTAGAGCAATACTGTGATTTTTCTTTTCCAAAACATGAAAAATTGTATACTTGAAGCTTTTTAACTAAATATTTTTCTTTATTATTACATATGTTACTATACCTTTTGGTAACGAAACACTAATATTTTACAATGTTTTCTAATTTTTTAGAAGATTAACCAAGAATTTTCAATACTTCATAACCTAGTGAAAAATTCGCCAATACGTGCCAGGTGCACCTTATAATTTAGTGAAAGATTTGTTAAAAAATAATATATGTATATTATATTAATGAAAGAATAACCTATAAATTTTTCTATATACTATGTGATTTGTCCATTTATTATACATATAAGTTCGGGGGATTTTCTTAAAATTTTCCTTGACTGTGAGGGATCTTAGTATAGATCGAAGGTTAGCTTGGTACAAGAGTATACCATCTGTACCTGGTCACTTATAAGTATATACATGGCAACAAGTCGTTTGATGTGAGGCCATCCTGATGATGTTATCCTCGTTGGTTTGTTTGGTTCGAGATGGATCCGACAACGATAAAATTGTGGATAAATCTGTTGGGCTTGCATTAAACTCTCTGCTAATATGGTATTCCATGATAGGTACAAGCATGTAGACATCCTGGGTACCACCATATCTCTCGAGATTGTGTTCAAAGGCACATTATGTTACTTCAATACGTTCACTAAGATCGAGATGCAAAGAGTATTCCGACGAAGGCGCTGCCAGACAGAAAAAAATTCGAAAATATAGAGTGTTATGATCGTGTGGCACATAATCCCTTTCGTCGAGAGAGTGTTGAAAAGTCAACAACAAGAATGTGTCTAATTTAATTTCTTAATTAAATTAGACAATAAAATGTAATATTATCTCTTTCAATAATCATTTCTGTAATGAAGTTAACTGAGTGTGATAAAACCCTAGCGTAACTCATGAATTTTCGAGTTGATGGGTGGCAGTGAGGCATGCAGTAAGTGATTTTGTTGATATGGAGTACAATTAAAAGCAGCTGCATTAGTTTACGCGATGAGAAATCAATTAACTCAATTAAGTGAGTTTAAGCGTGAACTAGTGTAGGTAATTGTTCATCACACTAGTGAGTATACAAACGTAAATTAAATCATATTTAATTCACATGCATTGATCCGCTATGCGAACTCGATGACTGATTATTAATAGTTGCATGCATGTTAGTTCCAATGGAGACCCAATGTAATAAAAAGGTTAAAGTGTGATGTTAACTCATCTAATTAGTATCGATTAGTAGAAGTGCTCCACATGCAACAAGACATCCAGTTGGATTTACCATGAGCATTGCGCAAGGCTTTTTGAAGGTATCGGAAATTTCTCAAAGAATAGGGATTGCATTCCACATGAATTGTGCAAAGCGTGCAGTGCCGATTAGAGTGCAGGAAATTGGCTCAGTGTTGGTCGATTTTGTTCGTGCTGTCATCAGGGAGACAGTGTGCAGAGTATGTGAGACCCTTGTGAGAAGAGTGCATTGTAATTGTTTCATGATTCCATGGTGAATATAATAACAGAATATAAAGGGGTTTTGAGCACAAGCTTCGGGAAAAATATCCGTGTTGTGGTTTTATTTGCTTCTTTCTTTAATTTTTGTGATTACACGTGTTTATTTCCTTTCTAATTTATTTATAAAAGGATTCAACATCTTTCTTTAATACATTTATCGATCGTATTGAATCTATTGATATACATATGTTTGTATAATTTACAAGGATGCCCACCGAGCACTTCTTTTCCCGGTTGGTCCTAGCTAGTGGCACGAGCTCACCAAGGAGGACATATATTTTGCCATCGGCCTATTCAGGAGAGGGCAAAGATTTGCTCCCGCTTCCGTATGTCTCCGTTGGTTATGGGCAAAGAAGGAGTCATTTGGCATACTCCCAAAGACACATTAGGGACAATATAGTTTCTCCCCGCGTATTTTCGTTGTCTTATGGTCGGCCACGCATTGCTTCGTTTGGTTCAGAGTAGGTGGTGCTTCTGTTCACTACCTATCATCATTGCACACTATATCAATGACTTGTGAATGCATTAGTTGTTCGCTTTATTTTTATGTTGATTTTTTATTCTGTGACTACCATCATGAGATGGCTTGTGATTTTTTTTGTGGTACTTTTGTGGCCAAAACATTAGACAGATATCGTTCTTTGTGCATGGGAGGTCGACTTTCCTTTGCTTTAGAGTTATTTATTTATTTTATTTTTTGAGAGTGTTTTTATATCAGGCACTAATTTTTTCTAAAGATCTCAGTAGGTCATCGCGCATGTACGAATGCATATGTGGCCTGGCGATTCTTGAAGAGGGCTCCTCGTTCGACTTCTTCAACCAGATAATCTACCAATGCACCGGAGTTGCTACAGCTGCGTCGATGATCACCATTGTGATGGTGTTGTGTCTATATCGTTTGATTGTGAGGTATCAATATCCTTCTTCACACAGATGAGCCACCATATGTAAGAGGTAATATTAGTGTTTTCTTTTAAATTATTATAGTTTCATTTTATCGTCTTAATTATCTTCAACTAGAATAAAATTCTATTCTAACACGTTTTCCTTTTAAACTCGTTTTATTAAATTGTTTAATGAAATTGTGTAATTATCATTGAACACATATATTTTGTAGATATTCGTACATTTGTTGCGACATGATTCCACCCCCACCGAATGATCCGGGTGTAGATGTCACTGTGAAGATTGCTGGAGGTGGCAAATCGGGGGTGATGACCGATCCTCGTGTGTAGATACCCCGGGGTGGCAAAGAGAGGCTAGGGAGCACCGATTCACAGATGTGAGTTGGGGTGACGAAATTTGTCAAACTCGAAGTCGATGAGGGAGTTCCGTCTTGCTACAATCGCAGAGATCCATGTCGATTGTGGCCCGCCGCAGCCCCCAGAGAGACATGCCTCTGGCGATGGCGTACGAGACCCTGCGGTGTCACACGCGGGAGCCACAGAGTACTATCGGCTAGGGGAGGGACAAAGTGCCGCGGGATATGCACGACAGTAGCCTTTTATCTACCACGCCTCATCTCGTGCATCTTCTCGAGTAGCCCCACCATCTCGCAAAACACCTAGTCCCGACAGACATGACCACTAACCCATATGCACCTAATCTGAGCAGTGTGTGTCCATATGAGTAGTCCGCACCATCCATTGAACAAAGGCCGCACCATCGACAATCTCCATCGTTAAAGAAGCCTCTTGTTATCAGCCCATTCATCAGCAAGCACCGACACCCACGTCATCCATCTCGAGCATGAGGTTGCACCATCGACCCAGCAGCCTCAACTAGTACTAGTATTGATCATGTAGTACCACTAGATATTTGACATTTATATGCAGCTATATTATAGTTGTATATTTTTGACATTATATATATATATGTTGTTGGAAATGTTGTCATTGATGGCAAAGGAGGAGACAGAACAAGCATACAGAAGATGTAAAAACAGACAATTGGAGGCAAGAAAGAGTGGAATGAATATAAGAGAAAAGTTAGAGGCAACAGGGAAGCAAACAAGGAGACAGAAAGTTGTTATCACGTATAGTAGAGGCAGCAGGCAGTAGTGATGGTTACAGAGACAAGAGTTTGTGCTACACACATAAATATATTTCCGGATGGTGTTTTTAATAGTTATATGAATGGTGGAACTCTGCGTTGGAGGCGTAACCATAGTCAAATGTGCAGTATGAATGGAGGCAGAACCATAGTCATAACAATATATATATATAATTAAAATCGTGGAGGACCGGAACCTGGAGCAGCGGAAACGTGACGGATGAACAGTGACGGTTTGGAGTGAAACCGTAGATTTCTTCGCACCACCATCCGTCGGAAAGAGGTATTGGAGGAATGGGCAGTGATTCCATTCAGAGTTCAACATGTGGCGAAGTGGACCCGTCCAAAACCGCTCTTTAAAGGGCGCCATCGCGCGTTATACCTCGACTGAAGACGTGGAGCGGAATTAACATACACCGTTGATCCGGAGGCTCGATATCTAACGGTGGTCGCTCTCTGGAATTGGCTGAAGTTTAATGAAAGAGCTCGGAGGTTAACTAAGGTATGGTGCGTGCGGTTGATTGGTCTTTTGGTTGTATTGTGGGCCGGGGCGGAGACATATGAATTCGGTTTATTAATGTCAGTCGACATATTGTAATGGTTTGGATATAGTTCAAGGCATTTTATATAGAATTTTCATGTTACGGAGCCCGAATTTAAAAGAATCAAAGGTCCAAAGCATATTTATGAAGTGATATGGAGCGCATAATACAAAGTTTTATAAGGTGGGACCCACAATATCACAACGATCGCAATATCGCAACATCGCAACATTGCGCCATCGCACCATCGCAACATTGCAACATCACGCCATCACGCCATTGCACCATCACAACATTGCGAAATCGCAATATCGCCACTATCGCAATATCGCAGTTGGTTGAAACTGCACAGCAACTACGCAAATAGAAATTTGCGATTGCGATAAATTACATTTGAAAACGTGTCAGGTGGGCCCGAAAGGAGTTTTATATGTTTTAAAATAGGCTTTATTGTATGCGCTGAGAGTATGTTAAGGTGTATTAAAAGGGCAGATTATATGATTAAATCATCTTATAATTAAGCCAAGAGACAAAGTTGGGTTATATATATATATATATATATATATATATATATTAAAAGGCGTTGTCACACACACATACATATATATATATATAACGCTGTTGCGATAAGCCGTGTGGTCTGTAGACCCACGGGCCTCAGCTTAAGGGGAGGCCGATTATTAATGTAATACAATTGTGATATATGTATGTTCCGGCCTGCGGAACTCGCCACATCAACAAGACACTTGTGGCATGAAAAGGGTTGGAATTTCCCTGATTTAAAAGTCAGCAATTACATTTTATATATTTAAAAGTCTCAGTTACACGTATGCAGCAATTACACCCCTACAGAGGACAGAAAAGAAAACAGAGCTGAAAGGAGATAAAACACAGTCACAGAAAAGACAATGACAGCCAAAGAAAAGACAAATGCGTAGCGATTCAAAAGAGTAAATGAGTTAAGCTGGAGTTCACATTGTAATTCGAATGTAAATTTTTTAATTGTTTTATTGTTTGTGATGCATTGGCAAGTCTCCGGAGGAAAAAAAAAATTCCCACTGTAATGTTAAATTGATACCTACAGTTACATTTTCTGAATAAGTAGATAAAAGGAGTGACAAGGCAGAAGGCAAAGAGACATGACTGTCCATTTCAAATTCCAAGTAGAATACAAACAGTCATGTGAGAAAATCTATAAATAATATCATCTTGATATGCGAAGAGTGGCAAGAGAGAGTAAATATAGAGAAGGCAGAGTACAGAAGTGTGAGGCAGAGAATATTAAGAAAAGAAGAGCAGAAAGAGAAGCTACAGAACAGAGCTGATATCTGAGGTAAATCAACAAAAATTCATTTTGATAAATTGAGGAAGTTGGAGCTTCCCTATCAAGTTGCAGCTTGATAGCTGTCAGTTGTAGCTGACCGAGGTTGGAGCCTCCTGTAGGTTGGTGCCTGCAGAAAATTGAAGGGAGTTGGTGCTTCCTTGCAAGTTGTAGCTTGCAGAATTGAGGTAGGAGCCTCCTGTAGGTTGGTGCCTGCAGAAAAACAATGGTGAGAGGGAGTTGGAGCTTGCATTTGCATCACAACAATAATAAGATGTGGTTTTCTCCCTTTATGGGTTTCCACTTATATCTGGTGTCTCTGTGCATGATGTTTATGTGTTTATTTGATTTATATCATCTGCTTAATAGCTGCTGCTCTCATATTAAGTCTATTGTTATATTATATTAATACTTGCTGTTCACATTATAAGATTACTCACATATTAAGTTGGACATGAAATGAAGGTGTAAATAAGGTTTAATAAAAAGTTTAAAAGATTATGAATGTGTTAAACTGATTCACCCCCCCTCTCAGTTTAACTAAGAGTTCAACAATTGGCATAAAATTCTGAACTGAACTCAAAAGCCCCCTCAAGATACACTCAAAAGAACCATCCAGAAGATCAAATCATAGGAGACAAGAGTGTAGGAGTGCAAACAAGAAGGCAGCTAACTGAACAGACTGAAGAAGTATACATAGCAATGTTATCTTAAATAGAGCCAAAGAAGTTTGAAGAAGCCAACAAGGACAAGTATTGGGTAAAAGCAATGAATGAAGAATTGGACCAAATTGAGAAGAATAATACCTGGGAACTAGTTCCTAGACCAATTGAGAAGAATATCATTAGTTCAAAATGGGTATTCAAAAGCAAAATGAATGAGCAAGGACAAGTAATCAGGAATAAAGCCAGGCTGGTCTGCAAAGGATGCTCACAAATTGAACGACTTGATTATGAAGAAAATTTTTCCCCTGTAGCCAGAATGGAAGCTATCAGAATGTTCCTAGCATTTGCATGCTACCAAGACTTCAAGGTATATCAAATGGATGTAGAGTCTGCTTTTCTTAATGGAGATCTAGAAGAAGAAGTGTACATGGAACAACCAGAAGGCTTCTCATTAACAGACAAAGAAGACTATGTATGCAGACCAAAAAGGCCCTATATGGACTAAAACAGTTCTCGTGCTTGGTACTCAAGACCGGATAAATATTTGCAAAAACAGGGTTTTAAGAGAGGTGGATTAGACAACAATATATATATAAAAGCCCATGAAAATGAACTCCTGATTGTTGTAGTGTATGTTGATGCCATTATGTTTGGAAGCAACAAAGATGAACTAGCAAAAGGGTTTGTTGATGAGATGAAAACAGAGTTTGAAATGTCTATGATTGGAGAGATTTTCGCTCACTTGGGACCGCAAATTCAACAAAAGAACATGTGCACTTTCATCTCTCAAGAAAAATACTTAAAAGAAATGCTGAAAAAATTCAAAATGGAGGACTGCAAACCTGTGACAACACCCATGATCACGGGATGCAAGCTGTGTGCTAAGGATGGGACTGCAGATGTAGATCAAAAAATCTACAGATCCATGATAGGAAGCCTGCTGTATTTGACAACATCAAGACTAGACATCATGCTAGCAGTAGGACTAGTGGCAAGATATCAAGCAGCACCTAAACAAAACCATCTTTTGGCAGTCAAAAGAATATTCAGATATCTACAAGGAGCAACACAGTATGGACTTTGGTATCCTAAAAGCAAAAACTTCACTTTATCAGCATACACAGATGTAGATTGGGCCAGCTGTGTGGATGACATGAAGAGTACAAGTGGAGGTGCATTCTATCTAGGAGAAAGTCTAGTGGCATGGTTAAGCAAGAAACAAACATCTATCTCCCTATCTATAGCAGATGCAAAATATATTGCAGCAGCAGCATGTTGTACACAAGTCATGTGGATGAAGAAAACTCTACAAGACATGAAGGTAAGAATTGATGAACCTATCTCAATTAAATGTGATAATACAAGTGCTATAATTATATCTAAAAATCCTGTGCTTCACTCAAAAACTAAGCATATCCCAATCAAGTATCATTTTCTCCGAGAACAAGTGGCTCAAAAGATAGTAAAACTGGAATATGTACCAACAAAAGAACAAACAACTGATATATTTACCAAACCTCTTGCTAGAGAGCCATTTGAATATTTGAGAGACAGATTAGGGGTAGTATCTGTAGATGCTACTCTCTGATATGAAAAGAAAGCACAGTCTTAGGGGGAGAACAGAAACAAAAATATCATTCTCAGGGGGAGATCAACCAGCAAGGAAAGCATGAATCAGGTCCTCAGGATCAAAGGATTAAGGAAAAAGAACACCAAGTTATTATCCTAGAGTTATCTGCGTTATTCAAGCATGAAAAGGTCAATTACTGAGCAAAAGGATCAATATCGTGTTCTGGAACATTATATTAAGAATCTGAATCATAAAAGACGAGTAGTGATTATCATTTAAAGCCTCTCAGCATTTTAGTTGTTGAATCCAATCATACATCTCTGACTAAGATAAAGTTGATACAATGTATTCTATGAAGTATCATTATTCACACTTTTAGCTCTATAACTCAGAGAGAGGAAATGCAAAAAGCAACCCTTTGCCATTTATGTCAAAGGGGCAGGAAGAGAAAACAACAGGAGGAAGAGCAGGAAAATAGGAAGAGCAAGCAACAGAAGAAAGAGCAGGCAAACAAAGAAAATGTATGTATTGCCATCAATGCCAAAGGGGGAGACTGTTGGAAATGTTGTCATTGATGTGCAAAGGAGGCAAGAGAGAGATCAGCTACAAGAAGACAAAACGACAATGGAGGCAAGAAAGAGGAAATGAATATAAAGAGAGAAAG
Source organism: Pinus albicaulis (assembly GCA_034641835.2). Taxonomy (NCBI): domain Eukaryota; kingdom Viridiplantae; phylum Streptophyta; class Pinopsida; order Pinales; family Pinaceae; genus Pinus; species Pinus albicaulis. Next base: position 1,126,089,573 of record CM076579.1, on the reverse strand, counting down.
GCAGAGGCAGAGGAAGCAACACAGAGATAGAGCCGTTATCACAAAGAAAGAGAGTGCGCAGGCAGCAGTGAGCCGTGCTGCGTATGCGCAGCCGAGCGTTACACATAACATATTTCCGGATGGTGTTTTTAATAAGTTATATGAATGGTGGAACTCGCGTTGGAGGCGGAACCATAGTCAAATGTGCAAGATGAATGGAGGCAAGTAAATCCATAGTCGTAACAAAAAAAAAAAATATATATATATATATATATATATATATATATATATATAATTGAAATGCGAAGAATAGTTTTATATATATATATATATATATATATATATATATATATATATATATATATATATATATATATATAATTAAAATCATGGAGGACTGGAACCTGGAGCAACGGAACCGTGACGGATGAACAGTTATGGTTTGGAGTGAAACCGTGGACTTCTTCGCACCACCATCCATTTGAAAGCGGTATTGGAGGAATGGGCAGCGATTCCATTCAGAGTTCAACACGTGGCGAAGTGGACCCATCCAAAACCGCTCTTTAAAGGGCGTCATCGCGTGTTATACCTCGAATGAAGACGTGGAGTGGAATTAACATACACCATTGATCCGCTGGCTCGATATCTAACAGTGGTCGCTCTATGGAATTGGTCGAAGTTTAATGAAAGAGCCCGGAGGTTAACTAAGGTACGGTGCGTGCGGTTGATTGGTCTTTTGGTTGTATTGTGGGCCAGGGTGGAGACATATGAATTCGGTTTATTAATGTCAGTCGACATATTGTAATGGTTTGGATATAGTTCAAGGCATTTTATATATAAGTTTCATGTTACGGAGCCCGAATTTAAAAGAATCAAAGGTCCAAAGCATATTTATGAAGTGATATGGAGCGCATAATACAAAGTTTTATAAGGCGGGACCCACAATATCACAACGATCGCAATATTGCAACATTGCAACATTGCGCCATCGTACCATCGCAACATTGCAACATCGCGCCATCGCACCATCGCACCATCGCAAGATTGCGAAATCACAATATCGCAATATCGCAGTTGGTTGCAACTGCACAGCAACTATTGCAAATAGAAATTTGCGATTGCGATCAATCACATTTGAAAACGTGTCAGGTCGGCCCGAAAGGAGTTTTATATGTTTTAAAATAGGCTTTATTGTATGTGCTGAGAGTATGTTAAGGTGTATTAAAAGGGCAGATTATATGATTCAATCTTCTTATAATTAAGCCAAGAGACAAAGTTGGGTTGTATATATATATTAAAAGGCGCTGTCATATATATATATATATATATATATATAACGTTTTTGCAATAAATCATGTGCTCTGTACACCCACGGGCCTTAGCTTAAGGGGAGGACGATTATCAATATAATACAATTGTGATATATGTATGTTCCAGCCCGCGGAACTTGCCACATCAACAAGACACTCGTGGCATGAAAAGGGTTGGAATTGCCCTGATTTAAAAGTTAGCAATTACATTTTATATATTTAAAAGGCTCAGTTACACGTATGCAGCAATTACACCCCCACAGAGGACAGAAAAGAAAACAGAGCTGAAAGGAGATAAAACATAGTCACAAAAAAGAAAATGACAACCAAAGAAAAGACAAATGCATAGCGATTCAAAAGACTAAATGAGTTGAGCTGGAGTTCACATCGTAATTCGAATGTAAATGTTTTAATTGTTTTATTGTTTGTGATGCATTGACAAGTCTCCGGAGGAAAAAAAAAAATTCCCACTGTAATGCTAAATTGATACCTACAGTTATATTTTCTGAATAAGCAGATAAAAGGAGTGAGAAGGCAAAAGGAAAAGAGACATGACTGTCCATTTCGAATTCCAAGTAGAATACAAACAGTCATGTGAGGAAATCTATAAATAATATCATCTTGATATGCAAAGTGGAGTTAGAGAGAGTAAATATAGAGAAGGTAGAGTATAGAAGAGTGAGGCAGAGAAGATTAAGAAAAGAAGAGTAGAAAGAGATGCTCCAGAACAGAGTTGATATCTGAGGTAAATCAGCAAAAAATCAGTTTGATAAATTGAGGAAGTTGGAGCTTCCCTATCAAGTTGCAGCTTGATAGCTGTCAGTTGTAGCTGACTGAGGTTGGAGCCTCCTGTAGGTTGGTGACTGGAGAAAATCAAAGGGAGTTGGTGCTTCCTTGCAAGTTTTAGCTTGTAGAATTGAGGTAGGAACCTCCTGTAGGTTGGTGCCTGCAGAAAAACAGTGGTGAGAGGGAATTGGAGCTTGCCTTTGCATCACAACAATAATTAGATGTGGTTTTCTCCCTTTATGGGTTTCCACTTATATCTGCTGTCTCTGTGCATGATGTTTATGTGCTGACCTGATTTATATCATCTGCTTAATACTTGCTGCTCTCATATTAAGTGTTCTATTATATTATATTATACTTGCTGCTCACATTCTAAGACTACTCACATGTTAAGCTGAACATGAAATGAAGGTGTAACTAAGGTTTAATAAAAATTTTAAAAGATTATAACTGTGTTAAACTGATTCACCCCCCCTCTCAGTTTAACTAAGAGTTCAACATATGTGTGTGTGTGTGTGTGTGTGTGTGTGTGTTCCATGTATTTTATGTTCATGTTGATGTACTTAATTTACATGTTGGTGTTCATCATGATGTGTATATTGTTAGATCATGTTAGATATGTTCATTTAATGTGCTTGCAGATATATGTGTATGTGATAGAAATTATTTGACGTGAAATGTATATTTTATGTTTGTGTTGTGATGATGTTATACAATGTTTTTGTTTTGTTAGATGATCATGATCACAATGATTAGATGATGTTAGTGAATTTGAATGTGTATTTTAGAATATGATGTTTGTACGATGGTTATCATGATCATGATGTTTATTTTTAATATTAAATCATGATATTTATTAAATATTATGTCGTGATAGTAATTGTAATTTTAATTGTAATTGTATGTAAAATTGTAAAATTGTAATTGTAATTTTAATTTTAATTGTATGTAAAATTGTAAAATTGTAATTGTAATTGTAATTATATGTAAAATATTTGTAAAATTGTAATTGTAATTATATGTAAACTATTTGTAAAATTGTAATTGTAATTGTATGTGTTGTCATGATTCAGTTTTATTAAAATTGTAAAATTTGTAAAATTGTAAAATTGTAATTGTATGCAACGTAATTGTAATTGTAATTGTAATTGAAATTTTAATTTTAATTGTATGTAAACTTGTAATTGTAATTGTAATTGTATGTAAAATATTTGTAAAATTGTAATTGTAATTGTATGTAATTGTATTGTGAAATTGTAAAATTGTAATTGTAATTGTATGTATTGTCATGATTCAATTTTATTAAAATATAATAAAATGAACTAAATCATCTACTAGGTGGATTAAAAGATCAACTTGAAAGTCCATGAAACTCGTCGGCAGTTACTTCTGAAACATACAAACAATCTCAACTATCTCTAGATGCCATCCTGGAATGCTAGCCACATGAATCTCCTTTGATGTGATCCAACATACAAATGCAGATAATTTAGATATGGCACGTCCTAGGTATTGGGGGAAGTCATGTTTCACACACCCATGCACGAACAAAGGACAATGACAATACAAAGTTATAAACACATGCAATAATATACAAAATTAGTTATTTTTTATGATTCTTGCATGGGATAAAATTTATTAATATAACAAATAATAAAAGCATGCTTTTGATGTTATGCGTACTCTTAGAAGATTCAAATGGTCATGTGATTTCAACCCCGACAAATGGTCATCCACGATGAAGCAACGTAGTAGTGAAGACCCATGTGAAGATGGCACCCTCACACCCGTTATAACTTCCTTTGCCAAAGAAATATTATCTTTTTTTAAAATCCATGTGACATCAACTTCTTTGAAATACCAATTAGAGGGACCAGCTGCCTATGATCCTGTACTTTCTAATCATCTTGGCCAATGTTCCTTTTTAGTTTTTGAAGTAATAAGATCTTTCCTAACAACCAATGTCTCACTTTGTTTTGATGATATGTGCCTCCATAAATAAGATGAAACATTTTTAAATATATGCATGGGATCTAATAAGTGGATAATATTAAGATGCTCCCAATATGGGAGGTTATAAAAGATAGATTTCCTTTTCATCCCAATGGGAAATTTCTCAACATAGGTGTCGAAGAATTCTGGATCATCGAACATAGGCTCCCCATTTGAATTGAACATTTCTATGAACTCCTTCTCCTTCTCTCTCCCATATGATCTAATTCATTCAACTAGTGTCATTATTGCAGGCCTTTGGGTTCTCTCTCGTTTACCATTGAAATCGTATGTTGCTCTTCTGTAAGGGTGTTCTTCTGGGAGGAATACCCTGGAGCAGTCATACACTGGCTTTTGTAGGTCGTTGGACCATCTAGCTTTCAGAGAAGTTCCTCAACATTTACATCCATAATACCCTTTTGTTATAAGACCTGCGAAATTATTGTATACAATATGCATGACACGTTAAATAATATCATGAAGATCAGAACAATTACACCGAATATTATTACGTATATGAAAAAATCAATAAACATGTAATTTACCAGAGAAAACTCCTAAGCCTAGATAATCACGTGTCGTGTAAGCACACATGCCATACAACGTAAAACTCCTCTTTGTGGCGATGAGTCTTGATACATCATATACATTTATCCCATCCCATAATTCCTTCAATTCATCTACCAGTGGTTGTCAGTTTACATCCATATTCTTCGCTTGTCTTCTTCCAAGGACTATGAGAGCCAACATAAGATGTTAATTCTTCACGAATAACCATGGGAGGATATTATTATTGATCACTACTACATACCAAACAGAATAGTTGGTGTTCTGGAGGGAATATCGGTTGATGCCATCCATGGCTATGCTGAGCCATAGACTTCATACTTCATACTTGAATTTTTAGAGCCATGCATCATCTATATGATTCATGCCTATTGAATCTATTTGGATTCACATAACTCCCAACTCGCTTCTATGTGAGGCATGCCATCCCTGCAACATAGCTAATTCTTTGCAACGAAAGTGTCTTTAAATCCTTGGAATTATAGACATGTACCTCAATATCTTAAAAGGAGGACCACGTGATTTACCCTTATTTTTTATTTATCATACCTTTCATGCCCATGTTTCAGACATATCTCTTTTTCTGCATATTTTCCTCTATATAGAATACAACCATTTGGACATGCATGATATGATATGTACTCAACAACCAACATTTTCTACAATTTTTTTGCCTCTTTACAGCTACCGGGCAAGACATTATCACTTGGAAGAACATTATCTTTGAATAACCTGTAGTTGGTCATGGACAATATTAAATGTACATTAATGCCCATGATTATTAACGTTCATAAAATTGACCATTTGTAAAATTAATTGTGTGATTATATTTCTCAAAATATAAGGGACTTTATGGTCAATTACCTCAAAATTTCCAAGAAACATTCATTCGATAATGCAAACTTTGCTTTCAAGTTGTATAGTAATATCATTGTCCCCAACTGGGTAGAATTTGACTGACCGTCGAGTCCAAAGAGAGGGGTGGTGGAAGAAAATTAAGGCTTTCGAAAAAGGTATCAGCGATATGAGAATCATCCCCTAGTTGATCATAATTTTGGAATGCATCTAACAAAATTCTCTCCATGGTAGTCATATCCCTTAATTAATCATCCATACCAACCTCTGTTTGATTGCCTCCATTGCCAACTTGTGAAGAACTACTATTGTTGTAGTCATTCCTAATTGGTCAATCTGCACGTAGTGGGAATTGAATAGGTGGTTGATTCAACTATTCTTGGTATCATTCCTCTCCAATTTTTTCTCTTAATTCAGCCTTCTCTTGATTTTACATTTTCGTGGGTTGCAAAGGAAGATGGTAGGTAGGTCGTTCATCATCACTAGAATCCTAATAATTTCAAAAAAAATATTTGAACATGATTAGTACAAAATCGATGATATCAATTAGTAAGCACATCGACAATGCAGAATTAATTGGTTTGATATTGAAATAATTACATTAATATACCAAACAATTATTATTACCATCATTGTCCGAGGATTGTGGCTAGAAAATGGCATGTTACAATTGGCAGGGTCAAGCGGTTGTCCATTTTCTTCTACCAACTGTGTCTTGTGGTATGATGCTCATGATAAGAGCTTCCGACGTTTTGGAGCTGTTTGAATATTTTATGCATCTGACTTAATTCTGAATCTGCATGAACCTGCAAATTTGTATACATTAATTTTATTCAGCTGATTGACATGGATAAAAAATAAATTCAATTAGATAATGAAAGTATAAATAAAACCTGAATTAATTACGTTTGTATATGGATAGGGAGAACTCCGCGATGGACTTTGAAAAATATTATGGAATGATCTGGATTTTGAAGAATTGTCCACTTGATATAATTATGATATTTTCTCCCTGCATTTGAGCAAAATCAACAATAAATTTTGGTGTACATGCCTAAAACTAATTTCGGTGCCTTAAAAATGGACTTATTGTTATTGGTGCTAATGTACTGTTAACTGCACTGGTGCATTTTAGTTACTGTGCACCAGTGCAGTTTCATTAACTGATGCACCGGTGATGTTAGTTAAAAAACACACCGAATATCCGAAAATAAAATAAAATAAAAAAGCGGAACTTTATTTTTTTGAAGTGAAAAAAAGAAAACGGTGAATTGAAAAATGGGCGGAAAATTATTTTCGAAAATGTAATTTCATAAAAAATTTATTTAAATAGTAAAAGCTATTCATTATTTCATGATTTTTGCAAAAATTTTAAGGGAGTGATTTGCACAAGAGACATACTCGGAGCAAGAGAGCGCGGGAGCACTATGGAGTAGCAAAATATTTCGAACAACAACACTATTCAAAAAATCAGAATTTGAAACATCTGGTGATTCGGACAAAAACCCTGTAGTATAGTAAAATTGTTAAATTTTACTGTAATAATTGTTTTTTTTTTATAGTTTCTATTGGATTTAATACATGCATAGTAAAAAATTTAAATTTTACTATGCATTTAAAAAAAAAAAAATCATTCTTACGTTAAACCCTTGCTTCTTATTGTTTATGTGACTTCACAATTAGGGATTTTCATTTTAGATTTATAGGGTTTGTATTACTATATATATATATATATATATATATATATATATATGCTTATGACATCTAACCCATGTGACCACTTACAGAGTCAGATCTCAATCCATGTCGACCCTCATGCGACTTTTTAAAAAAAGATATTTTTTTAATTGGTGTGCACTGTTTAAAATAGCGCATCGGGCACGTACTGACAAAAAAACATTGTTTGATAAAAACAATTTTTTATTAATTTATGTTTGTGTTAATCGATGCACTAGTTAACATATAACGCACCGGGTCTCCTTGTTGACAAAGAACATTGTACGATGTTTCTACTGTATTGGCGGTGTGTTTATAAGAACCTACCGCATTGCGTTTGGTGCGTACTTTGGAAAAGGTGCACCATTTTCTTGATTTTTTTTACCTGAAAAGCATGTGATTTATTTATAAAATATATTAATGAATGGTATGGTACAAGTTTCATATTTATAAAGAAATAGCTGACAAGAGTTCAAGTAACAAAAATACTGATAGCACATCAAGAAAAGAAAAAAATGTAAGTTCTTTGTAAATTCTTTATAAAAAATATTATTTTTGAACTATATGTAAGTTTAACTAATATGTATTGTTTAATGTGTATCATGCAGAGCTACAAAATGATGAAGCTCGATAAGATTATTTCTGATATAAGACCAGAAGAGTGTAAGAGCTTGATGGAAACTTGCAGAAGGATGGATTAGCTGAATGAAAAAATACTCTCGATCCAATATGAATTTCTTGTTTGAATTTTAATTAATAATGTACTTGAAAATATTAGATAACATGTTTCAAACAATATATTAATTCACATATGTTTAATGTTCTATAGAGACTAACAACGAAGAAAATGAATGTTGTTCTAAAAAAAGAAAAAAATAGAACATGCAAATGAAAATGAATTTCTCTTTAGCTCATCAAGAGTGGTGTTGGAGGTTAACGAAAGGGGAAAAAACTTACACAAAACTTTGAGGGATATAGTGGAACGAATGTAGACATTCGTTCCACTTACAATACAAAAATCAAACCAATGATTCCAAGAACCAAACTTTATTTAAACTACAGAATGAGTTTCTAGAGAATTGGTCAATGAAACATGTCAAACTTTTAATAGAAAAAATGTACAACAACAAACAAGAAGGAATGAAAAAGTAATATTCCTTTAAATGTTTTTCTAGAATTATATGTATATATTACTACAACACGATCATTTATAAATATCACTTTTGTTATATTTAATTTTCATATATAAATGTAAAAATTAAATCGTTTATTGTCATGTGACATTTTCAGGAAGATTATGAAAATCTCGAAGGATGAACACGCTGATATCAGAAATATTTCAGTAGGAATGTCTAAAAAGGTGTACAATGAGATGGTGAAAGAAATGGACATAATTTCATCGCACGAGGAGCCATATCAACAATAACGTACTTTGAATGTAGTATGTAATCATTGAATTTTTCGATTAGGTACAATAAATAAACAATTTAGCATTAAATATTAATTTTCAATTATTTTCTTGTAGAAAAGAAAAGAAAATGGAACCCGTTCAACACATAAAACAGGATGACAAGGAAGAAAAGGGTTGATATCTATGTTTATGAGTAATTTTTACTTCCTTATAACAACTTAACTAGATTTCATTTTTGTATATTTTAAGTTGTTTCACAACAATCATCATTGAATGTCTTCAAACAGGTGCTAACATACAAAGAAGAACTATCAGAAGAATTGATTGACGTTGGGTTAAATATGGGTTGTCAGTATATGTTGGCATTCAGAAATTAATTGTGGAATTTGTAAGCATCTATCTCGTTTTACTTAGCTCCGTTTATAATTAATAGAACAAAAAAATATTTTATATTAAATCTATTATTTGTTATGAGGTATAAAACTTGCAAGAAACAAAGTATGGAACTGTGCCAACAAATGAATTGTTGAGAGATGGCATGAAATTTGGTTTTGAAAGAATGTGTATAGTTCGCGAGTCAATTATTGCTATGGTACATTTCTTTTCGATTTATATTGATGTATATTATTTAATATTTCAATTTTCATTATTCTCACTAACGTATATACACTCATTACACTTTGTTTTTATGTTTGTAGATGGAACTTGAAGAAGAAGAAAACAATCAACACAATAAACAAAACATTCCTCCAAATAACCCAAGTCATGGAAGTAGCTCGAGCAGTGACAATAGTTCCAACAAAGAATGATGATCAATATGTTTGGATATCAAAGCAAGGCGTTGTATTTTTTTGAAATATTTGTCTGTAAAATCGTACCTTTTTTTTAATGTAATGGACATAGTGTCCCAATTGAAAGACAAAGGGATACCAATAATTGTCCTATTTTGTATGACAAAGAGTGTCTTATATATGTGTGTGTGTGTGTGTGTGTTAATTTATTCTATTGTGTTCTCCATTGTTGTTGTGAAATGTTACACCACTGATTAAATATATGGATGATTAAATATTATAATAGAGATATGTGAAATCTGATGATATGATCTAAAAAATTAATCCAAACATCACATTCAAATGCACTAATAAAAAATTAAATGATATGAATATTGTTATAAGATATGTGTCAACTTTTGATGAATAATGAATTTTAAAATATCACAATAATTGCACTGTCACAGGTCGGTGTTTCTAAAAAATACAAAATGAACATTGATGTGTGTTAGTTATTGCACATTGGTGCATTTGTATGATATTGCACACCACTTTGTTTCTACGAGCTAAGGGCACCGCACAAATACCAATACCAATTAGAACGTCTAGTGTGCTTTATCAGCGACTACCACTCGGGCGGTCCAATAGGCATTTCATGCACCAGTACGGTTTGCCTTTAACGCGTCGGTGCATTTGTATAACTTAACGGCCCAGTGCATTTTAACACCTAAATGGCCCAGTGCGTTTTTACACCTTAACAACCCGATGCATGCACCTTCTATTGGCCCGATGCGTTTTTCTGGGTGACATGCACCGAGACGTTGCTAAATGCCCCAAGGCGTCCAAATTTTTTTCCATCCAGGTGCTTCGTATGTTTACAGTATCAGTGCGTACATGATAAAACAAACTGGTGCGTTCACACATGATGCGCGCACCGATGAGAAAAACATTTGTAAAAAGCTCCAGCCGCCCAATTTTTTTAGTTGTGTTGAAGTTCTGTTAGAAGCTCCACCAAAACCTATGTTACCAAAAATGGATGTTGTAGCAAATGTTTTTTTGAAAATTTTAGCCAATTTTATAACACTGAAAACCTCCTTTATAACCTTCGCTAGAGGGTCTTTTCCTTGTAGTGATTCTTCATCTAGATTTCTTTGTTGGGAATCATGATTGTTATTCGAACAAAAATCACATGTTAGTCAATGATTGCATCATCAGAGATAAGGATCCATGAGAGGCGATCAATCCATGTTGCAAAACACACATGGAGTATTGGTTTATCTAATGTCCAACAATCTCCCCCCTAGTGTGAGCCAAGTGTGTGTCAAATCTGTGACCTATGCTTTCATCATTAGAGGAAATTTTAGCCTAAAAGTGGCATCCTAAGGGATAATAATAAAATAATAGTGAAAATAATAAAATAAGAATTATAAATTTTGGAGGGAAAAGAAAAAAACTACTTTTTTTAATTGTATTTTTGGCTAATCTCCTTATAGGTTTACTAAAATTCAAGTGTAGACACTCGCTGGATGTGGAATTAAATTCCACATCCAATGAGTACCCATTATGCATACTTTTGAGAAGACCTTGATTGATAAAAATTGAAGATACATTAAAAAAGTGTGTTGAACATGTTTTTTTAATGTATTTTCAATTTGTACCAATGTCGGTCTTCTCAAAAGTATGCATAATGGGAATTAAATTCCACATCCAATGAGTGTTTACACTTGAAATATGAGTAAACCTATCACGAGATAAGTCAAAAGTACAATTTAAAAAACAGTTTTTCTTTTTTCCCTCCAAAATATTTACATGTGCATCTTTTTAAATTTAAAGGACTTTTATTGGTTTACATATTATGACATGGAAATTACATGAAAATCTCATGGCCACTTTTAGGCTTAAATTTACTCTAATGACCACTCTTGGCAATTGCAATTTTCGTTAGACAAAAACCTGCAAGTGCTAGTCAATGATTGCATCGCCAAAGATAAGGATCTACGAGAGGCGGTTAGTCCATGTCACGAAACAAACGGGGAGCGCTAGTTTATGCAATGTCCAATATTCTTCTTCTATATCCCCATGTAGGAATGTTGTCTTTACATCAATTTGTTACATTTCAAGATCAAAATCAACATCAACAGATAAAATAAATCTAGTAGAAGTGAACTTGGCACAATGAGAAAAAATATCAGCAAATTTAATTCCCTCTACCTAGGAATAACCCTTTGCGACTAATCGAGATTTCTATCTATCCACTTTTTCTTTTGCATTCAACTTCTACTTAAACACCCATTGTTTCCAGTGGGATTTCTTCCAGCTGACAACTTAACTAGATCCTAAGCCTCAGTATTCTCCAAGGCTGGAATTTATTCAACCATGGCCTTTATCTAAAGTTTTCCATCCTATAAATCCACTACCTCCCTAATAGTTTTAGGACCACCATCAATAATAAACAAAGTAAAATTTAAATAGAAATCAAGTGGAGTATACCTTTTTGGTTGCTTTCTTTCCCTAACCAATCTCCTCAGTGCCAAAGTCTATGGTTCTTCATCTTTCGATTCTTGTTCTTTTGTAGAGTCTGATTTATCATCCTTCAAATCAAACTCTATACTTTCTGGCTCTTTCTCCCTTAGTAGGAATTTTTGTTTGAAAACATCTTTGACTTCTCTAAAAATGCCATCTTGACTATACACTACCTTCTTAGTTTCTACATTCCAAAGCTTATAGCCTTTTAGACCATCTTTATATCCGATAAAGATACAATTTTTAGATTTCTTATATAGATTACTCCTATTCTCCTTTGGAACATGCACATAAGCATTGCATCCAAATACCTTGAGATATTTAAGAGAAGGTTTCTTACTAGTCCATACCTCATGCGTAGTCTTATTACTCAACATTGATGAGGGTGATCTATTTACGAAGTAACACACAATATTCACTGCCTCCACCTAGAGTTCTTGTCCTATTCAATGTCCATCAATGTCCTATTCATCCTTTTTGCAATTCTATTTTTCAAGTGTGTATGGAGTAGTCTTCTTCTTTGCTATATCACGTTTTTTATAGAATTCTTCGAATTCATTCTCCATCATTATCTGTCCTCAACACCTTAATCTTCTTCTCTGCATGAGTTCTGTTAGGATATTCTGACACATAGGAAATAGTTAAGAATAACTTAGTCTAGTGTAGAGTTAGGTAAAGTGTGTTTCTTTACCATGTACATTTGTAACTTATAATCTGACGGTCACAATTTGTAGTGATCCAACAGTTATCTCTCACCTCGGTATTAACGACACTTGATTCGTGGCTTAACACTCGATTGGTCCATGATATCTATTTAAAGAGCATGGAGGGTCATTTTTCTGGTAACCGTTTATGAGAGAAACATATGTAACTTTTCTTTTTATATTAATAAATTGCCTGAAGTGGTCGCGTTGGCTCAGGCCATGGACTGTTTCCCTCTTTGAGGGTTTTAACCACGTGATTATACTGGTGTGCTGATTTTTGATCTATTTATGAGCGATGACTTTTGGTTCTTGATCTACGAAACTTACCCTATAAATTCCTACATGGTATCGGAGCTATTTTGAGGGCCGCATCTGTTGTTGATCAAAATCCAAAGCCGGTTTGACTGCATGCGAATACCGTTTTGTAGATCTACTATTTCTGAACATTTTTGGGCTTGGAGAACTGCTCTATTGTGTCCGGAGCGTCTGTTACAGTGAGGAACGCCTTTTCTTTCATGCGAAAAGGTTTTCGGCTGCCCAAGTTATGAAAGTTTAGATCTGGAGGTATAAAGCATCTTTTTTGCAGTTATATTTGTTAATAGTTCTGCTTATTTCAGTTTATTCAGTTTATTTTCGGTTTATCAACTTTATTTATTTGCCAGATCTGTATCCTCTTCTCTGTGTATGCTCTTTGTTGTGCACTACGTGCGATCTCGACAAATCAGAAATAGGAAAAGGGATTTTTTTGCTACGTATGCTCTTTCCCCGCGTCTTTGTGCAATCTCGGGAAATCAGAAACAGCAAAAAAACTGATAGTTGCTGGTAATGGTAGCCGAAAATCTAACATTCTGCCGTAAGGCTTTGCATTTCGTTTTTTTGGCTCGTTTTTTGTGTTTTTTTGTGCAGGAAAAGGCATGCACACCGAAGATTGAAAAAAAAAAACACAATAGAGGTCTTGGGTTCAAATCTCTTTCTCAAGCTTATTTTTGTAAAAAAAAATTGTTAAAAGGGGTGGAATTTTTTTTTAAAAAGCCACACGTCATCCCATTCCCATAACTATTCGGCATCGTCAACTCGTTTTTTCAAAAAGGCATAACTTCTTCATCCAGAAGCCATTTTTCGAGCTGTTTTTTTTTTAAGAGACCTAATTTTTTGAGATATTTCCATTGGAGCAGTTAGTTTCAGCTTTTCTCGGCTTCAGTTTTTTTTTTTAAATGGAAATTGCATGCCCGATTATTCTTAACAGCGCCAATTATTTCCAATGGCTACCTCACATGGTAGATATACTTAGAAGTAAAGGGCTTTACAGAATAGTCACAGGGGTAGAAACTAAACCTTGTTGATGATTCCACAAGGTTGTATAAGTTTGACAACTTTGGGTCATCATGTCTTCCCTCTGTTTTTGTTTCTCATAATGATGAAGTGAGAAAAATTTTGCATGAGCGATTTGGTCACTTAAACTATCGCTCTCTTCAAAATCTATGTAAGGAAAATATGGTGACGGGTCTTCCTATGGTATATTTTCGAGATGGTGTTTGCTCCGGATGTGTACTCAAAAAACATCATCGAGATAGTTTTGACAAACGTGCCTCTCGGCACGCTTCAGCCCCTTTGTAGCTTGTGCACAGTGATTTATGTGGTCCACTTTCTGTTGTTTCTTTCTCTGGTTGCAAGTACTTCTTAACTTTCATTGATGATTTTTCCAGACGCACTTGGGTATACTTCTTAAAACTCAAGAGTGAAGTTTTTAACGTGTTCTTGGCCTTTAAGGCCTTTGTTGAGAAACAATTTGGACATCAAATTCTTAAGTTAAGATTAGAAAATGGAGGAGAATATGTTAACAACAAATTTATCAACTTCTACACTTAGCATGGCATTCAATTGCAATATATTGTTCCATATAATCCACAAAAAAATGGTGTAGTTGAACGGAAGAATCACACCTTAAAAGAAATGGCTAATTGTATGCTTCAATCTAAAGGACTTGGTCTCAATTTTTGGGCAGAAGCCATTAACTGTGCAAATTACATAGTAAATCGCACTCCCACTAAGGTTTTAAAGAATATAACTCCAGAAGAAGCTTAGAGCTCAATCAAACCAGATGTAAGTAACTTTCATGTTTTTGGAAGTGATTCTTGGGCCCATATTCCATATGCAAAACATAAAGCCTTAGAACCTAAGAGTGAAAAATGCATTTTTGTTGGATATTCTGAAGATGTCAAAGGATATAGACTTCTTCAACCAAAATCCAAAAATATAATCATTAGAAAAGATGTAAAATTTGATGAAAATATATCGGCCTGCGAGACTAGTTCGACAAGTGTGCCACCTTTGGTCTGCGAGCCTGATTCGGCATATGTGCCACCTCTCTCTCCCTCTTCTATTTTTAATAGAATTCCTTCTAGTTCAGATGATGACAGCGAGGATGAAAATCCTCCTCCACCTCTTGAAATTGTTCCTTATACTCCACTGCTTCCAAGATGGGTCTGCTCTACTTGGGATGCAGCAGGTTCTCTTGTAGGTGACCCTGTCGATCGACGTCATAAACGTTCTCAGTTTGAAAGAGCCTCCTCCTTATTGGCTCAAGTTCCAGAAAAACTTGATCCAGAAACCTTTGAAGAAGCCTCTGGTCATCCAGATTGGGATGAAGCTATGAATGAAGAGTATCGTTCCTTATTGGCAAATGATACTTGGGATCTTGTTCCTCTTCCAAAAGGAAGAAAACTTGTTAGATGCAGATGGGTTTACAAAACCAAGCTTGGACCAGATGGAAAAGTGGATAGACATAAAGCTCGTCTTGTTGCTAAAGGATTTTCACAAGTTGAAGGCATTTACTATACTGAAACCTTCTCCCCTGTTGCCAAAATGAATTCTATCCGCCTTGTTCTTTCCCTTGTTGCCTCCTTTAAATGGGAAGTCCATCAGATGGATGTTAAATCCGACTTTTTACATGGAGATTTGCATGAAGAAATCTACATGGAACAACCCCCTGGCTTTATCCAAAAAGACTCCATCCTTGTTTGTCACCTTAGGAAGTCTCTCTATGGTCTCAAACAAGCTCCTCGGGCTTGGTATGCCAAAATGGATAGATTTCAATTAGATAACGGCTTTTCTAGGTGTCATTCTGATAATGCTATCTACACCAAGAAAGTGGGTAAGTCCTTCACCATGCTTGTTCTTTATGTTGATGATATTATCCTTACTGGTAGTGATCCAAACCATATAAACCATGTGAAGTCTAGCCTCAAAAAGAATTTTGAAATGACAGACTTAGAACACTTGCATTATTTCCTTGGTTTTCAAGTCTTGCAATCCAAGGAAGGCATTACCCTCTCTCAGTCCAAGTATGTCTGTGATATTCTACACCACTTTCACATAGAAGATTGTAAGCTAACCCCTTCTCCCTTTCATTCTGTAGTCAAGCTTTCAGTCACTTGTACTACCCATGAAGTTGATGCTACCTTATATCGTCAACTTGTTGGTAAACTTTTGTATCTAACCCATACCTGTCCTGACCTTTCCTTTGTCGTCGGTCTTGTCACTCGGTTTATGAACCAACCTCATGAAAGTCACTGGAAAGCAGCTAAAAGAATAATTAGATATATTTTAGGTACATTTCAGTTTGGGATTCATTACAGTGTAGGAGCATCTCCATTTTTTATTGGTTTCACTGATTCTAATTGGGCTGGTGACCCTGATGATCGAAAGTCTACTGCAGGATATGTATTCACTCTTGGTTCAGGACCTATTACTTGGTCTTGTAAGAAACAAAGTGCCATCTCTCTTTCTTCAGCAGAAGCGGAGTATCGTGGTGCAGTTGAAGCCAGCAAGGAATCCATGTGGCTTCGTCAGATCCTGTCTAAATTTGTTCTTCATCAGCAGCATCAAACTACACTTTGGTGTGATAATCAGAGTGTCATTCAGCTATGTAAAGATCCAGTTCAACATCAACGTATGAAACACATTGAACTCCACATACACTTCATCAGAAAGCTCATTCATGATCGTGTTCTTGAAGTGCAGTACTGTCCAACCAATGATCAAGTAGCCGATATCTTTACAAAGGCTCTCACAGAAGTGAATTTTACCAAACTTCGATCCATGCTTGGAGTTCAGGAAAGTTGTCATTAAGGGGGGATAGGCTCTAATGCCTCCTTCCTTCTCCTATAGTGTAACTTTTGTAAATCCTTCAATCCTATCCTAATTTGTTCTTAAGGGAGGATTTCGGGATATTTTGACACATAGGAAATAGGCTCATTTTGTGTCACCTTTGTAAATCCTTTAATCTTATCCCAAGTTGTTCTTAAGGGGGGATGTTAGGATATTCCGACACATAGGAAATAGTTAAGAATAACTTAGTCTAGTGTAGAGTTAGGTAAAGTGTGTTTCTTTACCATGTACATTTGTAACTTATAATCCGACGGTCACGATTTGTAGTGATCCAATGGTTATCTCTCACCTCGGTATTAACGACATTTGATCTGTGGCTTAGCACCCGATTGGTTTATGATCTCTATTTAAAAAGCATGGAGGGTCATTTTTCCAGTAACAGTTTATGAGAGAAACATATGTAACTCTTATTTTTATATTAATAAATTTCCTGAAGTGGCCGTGTTGGCTCAGGCCATGGACTGTTTCCCTCTTTGAGGATTTTAACCATGTGATTATACTGGTGTACTGATTTGTGATCCATTTATGAGCGGTGACCTTTGGTTCTTGATCTACGGAACTTACCCTGTAAATTCCTACAAGTTCTACAAGAGCCTTAAACTCTTTAAATTTTCAAAGACTTTATATTTCTTCTCGAGGAAATAAATCCATGTATTCCTTGAGAATTAATCTATAAATGAGACAAAGCACACAAATATACCCATTGATGGAACCATCACAAGTCCAAACACATCATTGTGCACCAACTATAATATTTCTTCTAACCTCGTAGAACCAAAGGAAAATATTACCTAATTATGCTTCCCATTATATTATATTCCTAGAAATCATTCCAGAGAGAAATTAGACATACATTCTACCATACCATTACTATGTAATACTTGAAGGCGAGATTCTCTATGACATGTCTAAGTCCTTGATGCCACAACAAGGTATTTTCTGCAAATATGGGCCTAATCGCATAATTTTTATTTTTTGAGGCTTTCATTTTATTCTAGTATCATATAGAAGCACCAAATATTCCCACTTTATGATTTTATTTTTGATATGTTAGTCATGAAATGCCTTTTTCTATCTTTTTTGGATTTCTTGTTTGTGCAACACAATTTATCATTCTCCCTCTAGTTGATTTAGTTGGTGAAGTATCTCCTCCTTAGCTCTATCAATATCATATCTCAAGAAAGAGGATACTTTGTAATGATAGTCTAGAAATGTATGGGGCTGCTGCATCTTGGCATATACTAACTTGAAAGGTGTTTATCTAGTCTATATTTTGTATGTTGTTTTGTAAGCCCATAACTTTACCAGCAGTTTATCATCCACGTGATCTTGGTCAATTCTACATTTATTTTTTATAATAATTTATGTATAGTTTTATTAAATGAATCAATTGTGCCATATGATTTTGGTTAATAGGATGAAGTTTTTCCATAATCAATTAAGAATTTGCTTAACAATATTTCGATTGTCCCTTTTACAGAATCTGTGCCTTGATCACTAATGACAATTAATGGGCAACCAAATCTTGTGACTATATTTTCATCAATAAATTTTGCAACAAATTCTTTTGTGCATGAATCAACTTATCTACCCCCACCCATTTCATTATATATATTTAATATCAATGATTATGTACTTCACTCCACTTCTTTTCGCTCGTTGCGGCGATAATACAATAAAGTCAATTTCCCATATTTCAAAGGGTGAACATGGTTTTACCAAATTTAAAGGCATCCCATCTTTCCATAATGGCCATCCCATTCACTGAAAAATGTTGCATTTCTTTCTATATTTTTGACAACTAGACTGTAACATTGGCTACCAAAGATTGGCTTAAAGAATATTTCGGTTCATTGTTTCTGCTTGACAGTGTCCTACTACCCCTGCATGTGCTTCATCCATTATCCATTCTCTCTCATGTTCTACAACACATCCATGAAGGACATCATATGGTGTTAGCTTATATAAATACCCATTCATTGGTGTGAATGGTGCACTTTCATGGTTAATACTTTATTTTTCATTTTTGGAAATTCTTCAGGAGCCTTCCCTTCTTCTAAAAATTTGTGCAACTCCATCCAAGTCGTTTGGTATTTCCATGATTCAGAATAATAGAGCATCAGGTAAATCGTCATTGATTCTCGTTGGATTTTAAATCTTGTTGATTTATAAAAAAATGTGAATGGATTTGCTAGTAATAATGTTTGAATTTATATAGAGCAGAGATCATTGCTAAGCATTCTCTTTCAGAAGTGGAATAGTTTTGTTCAACTTTATTCAGTTTTGGACTGGCATATGCATTTGGATGGTTGATTGTCTCATCGCTTGGTTGAACCAAAATGGCCCCAACTGCAACATTTGAGGCATCGACGTGAATGTGGAAATCCTTTGTCCAGTCTAAAAATATTAGTTTGACTAATATTCATTCAAGTGATTCAAATGATGTGTCGCATTCTTCGCTCCATATAAATTCGACATCTTTTCAAAGAAGCTTGTCGATGGGAAAGGTTATGCCAGAATAATGATGAATAAATATTTTATAATACCCAATATGTGTTAGAAAGTTTTTTATCTATTCCTGACTAATTGGGGGCTTAAGATGAATAATGATTTTGATTTTGGCTATGTCCACTTTGATGTTATCCTTAAATACAACATGTTTAAGTAGTATTCCAATAGGTGTTGCAAAAATACATTTCTTAATGTTGAGGAAAATTTGTATCTGTATACATCTTTCTAGGATCATTCTAAGCCAATGTATGTGTTCCTTTAATAGGTTGTACACTAGCCAATCATCAAACTATACAACCACGGTTTGGTAAATATTTCCTTGAAAGGCGTTCACAACTATCCTTTAAATATTGTTGGAGTGTTCTTTAGTCCAAATGACATTACTCTATGTGCAAAAGAGATAAACTTTTATGTGAATATTTTTTTCTCTTGATGTCCAATAGAAATTGGTAATTGATTGTACCTTGAAAAATCATTAATAAAAGAAAAAAATTGTGTTTTGTGACTTCATTTATAATCTCATCAATATAAGGCATCAAGAATGGATCAAATACTATTACTTTTTTCATGCTTGAGAAGTTTACGCAAATTCTAATTATATTTCAGTCATGCTTCTTCGACTAGATGACCATTGGACTAGCCCATTTTGATTTATCAATGGGGTATATTATCTGTGTGGATAACATCCCTTCTATATATTTTTGAACAATTGGTTTGTACTTATGTGTTAGCTTATATGGTCATTTTTCAATTGGCTTAGCACATGGGATGAGGTCAATTTTCATCTCCCCTGTCTCATTTATCGGTCCTTTTAAATATTTATAATCATGTGCACAAAAATCTTAATATTCTCAGAGTAGGTCAACTATTTTTGTTATATGTTTTTCTGATTAGTGGTCACCTATTCAAACCATATTTAATTGGTTGTCTAAAATTTATTATGTTCCTTTGGTTTTTAATTGACACTCGTTCATTTCAATGGATTTGATTCATCTATTTCTCTTTTGCCTTTCATAATGTGATTGTACATCGGTAGGAAGTCCAATTTTTTAGCTTTGTCATTATCTTCATTCGATATCTTCATTTCTAGTTCTTATTTTTTTTAATCATCTCCAAATTATCTTTCCTCCATTTAAAACTTTTAGTAAAAGAACTTATGTTTTCCATATCAATTTGATGAGTAATCGCTTTGTCACAGAATGCAACCAGATAATAATTCAATGTTGACCCTATGTCATCTTTTGACTTGTCTTTATTTAATATTTCTTTGGGGTCTGGTTTCTCTACGAATTCCTTATTTCTTAAATTGCGTCATATATTTCTTCACCTAATACAAATTTAAATTCATTAATGAAATTCCATTTTTTGTCAGACCATCCAAAGTTTTCTTCAATTTTATGCCACTTGTATGGTATATCATCTAAATTATTTGGAAATATATGGGCTAGACACATTGTTCTCTGTAGTTGATTCTTCTTCCCATTCCTTCTCATATTGATTGATATGTGCTATAAGATCATGCTCGGTTTTGAATATTGGGATGTCAACCTAGTTAGACTATTTGCAACCACCAAATATTTCTATAAAGTATGTAGTTGTAGTAATCTAAGTTTGCAACCATGGGGCATGCACTTCCCACCATATTTCTTCTTGTCCAGTGAATGGCTAGACTAAAATTTTCATTTGACCAGTCTTATTGATAACTTTTGAGACTTCATCAACATGACTAATATGATTTTTTTCTTTAAATAAGGGCAGTTTAGCCGATGCTTCTTTTAGATCCATTGGTATGAAGGTGGGTATTTGTTTTCCCCTTCTTCTCATACACTATTGGTACTACCTTTATAGAGAAACATGAGGATTCGTTTTTTAATAGGATTTGCCTTAGTTGAGCAACGTTCCTTGGCACTTCACTCATAGTTTTCTAGTTGCCATTCATATAGTGCAATGTCAATTCCATGACTTATCGATAGTGGAAAACCTTGTAATATTTCTCCATCTACATTCATTTGATGTTATATTGATTTTTATTCATGACTTTATATAGTTTTCCGATCTCATTTCTTCATCCCAAGATTCAACCTAGGGCTTGTGTTAATTTTGGACAACTAGGTCCAAACTCCATGTTGTGATGCTCAGATGAAGATGCAAATATTTTTATTGGATTCCTCTTTCGTAGAGGTGCAAGATCGATCTAAAGATCATCTTGATCCGATGAGCAGAACATTTATTTTGAATTAATTCCACTTATGTGCAAGGTTGGCCAGAATTGTAATGTAGGCTTGAAGCCCCAACAGATGTGTCACACACTCTCACTGATGGATATATATAGGTCAACATTGGAGGTCATTTTCACCATCACTCATCACACATTCTCCCTCTGCATTTGATTGGTTCAATCATCATCTTGGAGGCTCCTCTTCACTCACACGTGGGAAAAAGTAGCAACTAGGGTTTCAGACTCTTCTAGGGTTTCTAGCGCATAATTGACCAATGTTGACTTTAGTCAACACTTGGTCAAATTGACCCAAAACTCTCCCTAAACTTCGATCTCCTCAATTTGCATTTTTTGGCACATAAACTAAGGCTATACGTTGACTTTGACTTGGTTGCGCTAACTTTCTGCTCCTATTGTTTTGCGTTAACCGTTGACTGGACAACGTTGACTTTTGTTGACTTTGGGTTGACCATTGTAGAGCTATCCGAGAGGGTTTTGTGACACATTATAGTTGGCTGGCCGTGAGGAGACTTTTCTTGTTGAAGCATCCTGTTGATCGCCGTAATGCACCACAAATCATATATTTTGTTGATCAAGTTAAGTGTATTTTTGGCTTGTCTTCCGTCGACCTATTGGTATGTTCTATCAGCATTTTACTTTCTTGTTTATGTGATTGATGTTTGATATCGGGTATAAAAGTAAAGTTGCATCAAGCATAGAACATCTATAAAAATTTACATGATATCAAAGCTAAGGTGAAGACAAAGCCAAAATTTGTATTAAGGAGCATTTGTCAAGGACCCATGGGTACCTCAAATTATAATGCCTTCAAAGCTAATGAAAAGTTGACTGGAAAGATTGAATTTCATGCCTGGAAGATGTCTTTGGATTTAATGTTGGAAGACCAAGATTTCATGGACTATTTGCAGGGTAAAATCCAAGAGCCTCCATCATTTGCACCTGTTGCCACCAAGTCAAAGTATAAGAAAGGGGAAATCAAAGCAAAGATGATCATCCAAGATTCCATTCATAAGAGTCTGGTTTCCTACATCTCTGAGCTGCACACATCCAAGGAGATGTATGATAAGTTGGTCAATATGTTCAGGGCCAACAATTCAAATCAAGTCCTTCTCTTTAAGAACCAATTGAAGAATCTTAAGAAAGGCCGGGATGAATCCCTTCAATCTTATTTTCTGAAGTTGACCAAAATCAGGAATAATCTTCTGGCCATTGGGGAGACAATAGCTGATCGAGAAATGGTTCTCACCGCACTTGGAGGTCTCTCCTCCGAATGGCATGTATTCATTACTACCATTATCAATAACAATGTGATTCCTGATTTTGACGAAGTATTGTCGAGATGCACTCAAGAGGAAACAAGAATGATGGAATATGAAAATGAAGGTAATGCTACCTTCACCGCTCATGCCAAGAATAAGTACAATGGTGGTCCAAGGAACCATGGAAGAGCAAGAGCCCAAGGAAAGAAAGGAAGATGTTACACATGTAACAATATCGACCACTATGCTATAGAATTCCCTAATAAGAAGGAGTCTCCCAGGGATGATAACAACAACAACAACAGGAAGAATGGCAATCAAAGGAACAACAGGTTCAAAGGAAAGAGGAAAGCTCCCTCTGGTCGCAAAGGAAATGGGAAACATTTCAAAAGGTCAAGAAATTCCAGGTATGAGGAATCTAATGTTGTTGATGATAAAAGAAATGCATTCATTCTTGTATCTGCCCTCTCTGCTGCATCTCCACTCGACACTGTGGATGTCTAGTTGATTGATAGTGGTGCCTCAAGGCACCTCACTGGGTTTAAGGAAGCACTTTCTGATTTGATTGAGAAGGATACTAATCTGAAGATTATCCTTGGAGACAATGCCACCTGTCCTGTGAAAGGGACAGGGACTGTGACCCTCCACTTATCTCAAGGTCAAGTTCTCCGCTTTGCAAGATGTACTATATGTACCTGATCTGAAGAAGAACCTTATGTCTATTTTGGCCATGGAAGACGAAGGTTTCAATGTGGAATTCGTCTATGGAAAGGTACGCATTTGGAAGAAGAGTTTCAAGGAAGTTATCATGATTGGGTTTAGAGTTGATACACTCTACCAGGTTGGAGGAAGTCCACTGGGGGCTATGACATGTGATACTATTTGTCAAACCGAACTATGGCATCGGAGGTTTGGACACCTTCATTACAAAGCCCTTCCCGAAGCAAGCAAAGTGGTGACATAGATGTTCAAATTCAAAAATGATCATGAAGGTGTATGTCAGGGTTGTGTCGAAGGAAAACATATAAGGGGACCTTTCCCCTCAAGTGTCACAAAGACATATGATGTCTTACAATTGATACATTCTTATTTTTCTGGGATGCTGCTCGTGACATCCTTGGGAGGATGTTCTTATTATATGACATTTATAGATGACTTCTCTCGCAAAGCCTAGATATACTTCTTGAAGAAGAAGGATGAGGCTTTCATGTGATTTCGTACTTTCAAAGCCTTGGTGGAAAATCAAACAGGGAAGAAGATCAAGATATTGAGGACCGATAATGGCACTGAATATGAGATGAACGAGTTCAATAACTTTTTCAGAGAAGTTGGCATCAAGAGGGAGACCACAACCGTATATAATACTGAGCTAAATGGCATTGTTGAAAGAAAGAACATGACCATTGTGGAAGTTGCCTGTGCCATGCTATGTGACCAAGGTCTTCCGAAGTTTTTGTGGGGAGAAGTTGGGAACATTGTTGTGTACATACAAAATCGATGCCCGCATTCTGCTCTGGACTCCAAAACTCCCGAAGAATTTTTCTCTGGTAAGAAGCCTGACGTCTCAAATTTTTGAGTTTTTGGTTGTCCCGTTTATTTTCATGTGCCGAAAGATAAGAGGAGCAAGCTGGATGCTTCTGGGAAAAATGGAATGTTTTTGGGCTACAGTGAAACTTCGAAGGCTTATAGAGTCTATGTGCCTGGTCAAAGAGAAGTGGAAATTTGTCACGATGTTACCTTTGATGAAGATGCTTCCCTCAAGAAAGTGATAAATCTTTCGAGCTCTGAGGAAGATCATGAAGTAAGGACTGGGAATCATGAAGAACCAAAGGATGAGATGATGCCCGATGTTGAAGGACCAATGGACCCTATTGATCCACCTCCTTCAATGAAGAGAAGACCCTCATGGCTCTAGGATACTCTCAAAGATGCTGAGAGACATATGGCCCCAAGGGGGACATTTCGTGAGAGCAGGAAGCCGAATAGATACCAAGGGTATCTAGCAGCCATGAGTACAATCGTACAATCTGAGCCTGGATCTTTTGAAGAAGTCGTAAAGCATCAAGTCTGGAAAGATGCTATGCACGAAGAGTATGAGTACATTATGAATAATGATGTCTGGGATGTGGTTTCGAGGCCGAAGGACAAAGTTGTTGTCACCTCGAAATGGCTCTATAATATCAATCATGGATCTAATGGTAGTGCTGAAAAGTTCAAGGAAAGATTCGTTGCCTGAGGCTTCTCTCAAAAGGAAGGCATAGACTATGATGATATATTTGCATTAGTGGCCTGATATACCACCATACAATCTATAATAGACCATATTGCTATGAGAGGATGGAATCTTCATCACATGGATGTGAAGACCGCCTTTCTGCATGGTTCGATAAAGGAAGAGGTGTATGTAGAGCAACCTTTGGGATTCAAAGTCTACGATAGAGACACCCATGTATGCAGGTTGAAGAAATCCATCTATTGGTTTAAGCAAGCCCCAGGGCTTGGTACGAGAGGATAGATAGCTACTTGATGAAGCTAGGCTTCACTCGTAGTAATGTTGATCTGGACCTTTACTTCAAGGTTGATAGAGAAAATCCTCTCATTCTGGTGTTGTATGTGGATGATCTCTTCCTGGCAGGTGTTGACCCTCTCATTCACCAGTGTAAGAGGGAGCTCACTTTTAAGTTCGAGATGAAGGACCTAGGACTGATGCATTACTTCCTAGGCCTAGAGGTCTGGCAGAGACCTGGCGAGATTTTCCTTTCTCAAGGAAAATACATTGTGAAGCTACTAGAAAGATTTGGAATGGTGGACTGTAAGTCCATGTCGACACCGATGGATCTCAACTTTGAGAAGTTGAGTGGAAGCATTGTTGGGCCTGCGCTAGCAAATACTACCGAATATCATCAACTCGTAGGGGCCCTGATGTTCTTAGTGAACACCCATCCGGATGTATGTTTTGCAGTGAACACTTTGAGTCAACACATGGTTGATCCTCATCACATTCACTGGGTTGGTACCAAGAATCTATTGAGATATCTTCGGGGCACGATAAACCATGGGTTGAGATACAATGTCGGGAGTTTGAGACTCCATGGATATATTGATGTTGACTAGGCTGGCAATGTGGTGGATCGCAAGAGCACCTCTGGATGTTGCTTCACACTTGGGTCTACTTCGACATCTTGGATGAGCAGGAAGCAGAAGTCAGTGGCATTGCGCTGAGACCGAATACATTGCAACGAGTATGGCATATTGTGAAGCAGTTTGGTTGCGAAAGCTCTTCAGTGAGTTGTTCGGGCATGTGCTAGATACCACCGTTATCCTTTGTGATAACCAGAGTGGGATTAGTTTGTCAGAGAATCTCATATTCCACGATCGATCCAAGAATATTGATATCATGTACCACTTTATCCAAGATATGGTACAGCGAGACGCCGTAAGGCTCGATCATAAAGGAACTGATGAGCAGGTCGCGGATATTTTCACAAAACCCTTGGGGAAGGACAAGTTCCTAACCTTCCGTGAGAATCTTGGAATCATGGAACGACCCTATTCTGAGGGTTTTTTTGGACAATGAGCTCTAGGAGCTCTAGGGGGCTTTGGGGATAGCTTCTTGGAGCTATAAGCAACCACAGGGCTAGGCTTGTTGAACCTTGTTGGTGTGCTTCTATCCCACCATTATGATATTGAGTTGGTTCACCTCTCTTTGATTTGTGCCTCGTATGCATCCTACCCATGGAGTCCCGGACTCATGGGAAGTACCTCTCATCTTGGCCAATGAGGTGGGAAAAGTTAGAGACCAATAGTAAAGAACGATGGACGCATCGGAGATTGTCGTACTCTCTATGTCTAGGATGTCACATATCCAACCATTTGATTTGGGATCAATTCTAGTAAGGTTTCAGACCTCCAATTGACTTCGGGTTAGTTAAACCAACTTCGAGTTGGTATGTGACTCCTTTGAGTCCTATATAGGTTTCAAACCTCTGAGCTGATTTGTCAGCCGAGAGTGATGTCTTCGTGACTCACCTTTTTGTTCTGAAATAAAGAAGCCAGCAAAGCAAGTTATGGTGGGATGACACACGATGTTTGGATTTCACAGGTGGATGGAGTTCTCCCTAGTTGAGAGGGAGTGTTAATTTTGGACAACTAGGTCCAAACTCCATGTTGTGATGCTCAGATGAAGACGCCAATATTTTTATTGGATTCCTCTTTTGAAGAGGTGCAATATAGATCTTAATATCATCTTGATCCAATGAGCGGAACATTTATTTTGAATTAATTCCACTTATGTGCAAGGTCGGCCAGAATTGTAATGTAGGCTTGAAGCCCCAACAAATGTGTCACACACCCTCACTGATGGATATATGTAGGTCAATGTTGGAGGTCATTTTCACCATCACTCATCACACATTCTCTCTCTACATCTGATTGGTTCGATCATCATCTTGGAGGCTCCTCTTCACTTACACGTGGGAAAAAGCAACAGTTAGGGTTTCGAACTATTCGAGGGTTTCCAATGCAGAATTGACCAACATTGACTTTGGTCAACGCTTGGTCAAATTGACCCGAAACTCTCCCTAAAATTTAATCTCCTCAATCCGCATTTTTTGGCACATAAAACGAGGTTGGACGCTGACTTTGACTTGTTTGTGTTGACTTTTTGCTGTTGTTGTTTTGTGTTGACCATTGACTGGACAACGTTGACTTTTGTTGACTTTGGTTTGACCATTGTAGAGTTTTTCGAGAGGGTTGTGTGACACATTCTGGTTGGCTGACCATGAGGAGACTTTGTTGGTTGAAGCATACTGTTGACCGCCGTAACGCACCACAACTCATATATTTTGCTGATCAAGTTAAATGTATTTTTGGCTTGTCTTCCATCGATCTATTGGTATGTTCTATCAGCGTTTTACTTTCTTGTTTTTATGATTGTTGTTTGATATCGGGTATAAAATTAAAGTTGCATCAAGCATAGAACATCTATGAAAATTTACAGCGTGCCATCTTTAAGATCCAAAGAAATTATTGAGATTATTAGATTCCAATATTTTCATTTTAGTTTAATCCTATCTCTTTCTAAAGAGATAGTAGCCTTCGTTTTCCTTTCCTAAGGATGGTTGGCTAGTGTTGTGTAGATTGGGATTCCTTCAACTAAGTCGATTACTTTGAAGTCAACTTCAGTCTATATGCCCATTATTATGGTCTATACACCTCATCAAGTACCAATGGGTCCAACACAATGTTGATATGCTAGCTTAAGGAAATTTTTTGTCCCATGTAGTTGTGGTCTTCCCAATTTTATCCAAGTCTCCCTCGGGAGAATGTCACTTGGGAGCCAAATTCAATGATGACCTTATATATTAAATGTTCATTGATTTCTAGGTTGAGTTGCAAATCATAGTCATCCTACATCTTGTTTTGTGATAATTTTTGAAGGCTTTTGTATCGTCTTTGCTTTTCTGTGTAGTCCTTCAAAATATTCAATAACTCTGGTAGTCAACCAATCAATTTCTTTTAAGTAATTGTAGGGATTTTTCAATGGCATCTTCATAGTTTATATTATTTTCATATTTTTATTTTAAAAGAATCTATAGCCTCATGTTTTAATCATTATTATTGGTCCAGATCCAGGTATGTAATTGTAGTTTTCAACAGTTCAATAGCACTGCCCCTTTGCATGAATTGGTTGGCTAGCTCTTGATCTAGTCACAACATGTAGATTCTTATGGTTAGAGACTTCTTTGGAATAACATGTACTAGGTTGACATTTTTTTTCATGATTTTCTCTAGCATGGTGAAGTAATCTTCTAGAGAATGTTTTCCTTTTTTTTTCGCACAAGTTCAGTTATATTGTATTATCTGAAAAGGAGGAGGAGAAGAAATTCCTCGTTACCAAATCACCCCACTCAGTTTACAATATGGATTTGTTTGTTGGGGGTGCATTACTCCATGAGTGCTACTATTGTTTCTATTTATATCTATCCTTTTTGAAGTAGATACTATTACACTTGTGCTATATTGTCATACAAATTGTTCTAAAATGAGAATACATTTGACTTTCATTTTTAACCTGATAGAAAACATAGAAAGCCTGAAGATATGAAGGGTCATTTATTCACAGTGTTCTCGTTGTCGCTGTATCCACTTCCATGATCCAGAGAGGTGGATCCTTGTTCTGACTTTTTGATGATGGCTTCTCGCAGAA
Organism: Pinus albicaulis; assembly: GCA_034641835.2. Classification (NCBI taxonomy): domain Eukaryota; kingdom Viridiplantae; phylum Streptophyta; class Pinopsida; order Pinales; family Pinaceae; genus Pinus; species Pinus albicaulis. Next base: position 1,126,060,573 of record CM076579.1, on the reverse strand, counting down.
AGTTGATTGACTCTTCCATATGGTTGCATCGATTTTGAACCTTCATTAAATCTTTGGTGCATGTATCCCATTGCTCGCGAAGTATGGCCATATCTAATTTAGAGTGTGCTTTGTCTTGTTGGATTTGGTTCCTTAGATTTCAATCACCACTCTATGAGATCTGCAAAAGGAACAGGGGTGCTTTTTATCATCTGGTGAATCCATTTTCTTGGAGAAATAGGGAGAGACTGCACTGCTTCCTTTTCTACTGGTTGCAGATAACTTTGATATGCCTTTGATTGTTGTGTGTCCTTCTCTGATGGGTGCCTTGCTATGTATTCTTGTAACAACGTTGTTGCCTTCTTTACTGAGAATAAAACTGATTTTGTTGTTGTGGAGAGAATAGATGATAGTGATTGAGAGGGGATTGGGAAAACTCCCCAAAGGGTGGATTGATAAGGGGAAGAAAGGGAGGGAGCGGAGAAAGGGAAGTATGAGGGGAAATCTTTGTGAGCGCATAAGAGGATCAAGCTGCCCGGCACAGGAAAGCTGGGGGAACCAGAAACGCATGCAAAAGAGGAAGTGGAGGTCAGGGAGATCCGAACAGTAGCTTGAGAGAGAAATCGAGTAAGGAGGAGAGAGCGATAAGGGGAGGAGAAGCATGAAAGGAGGATACTCAATAGAAAGAACGAGTTTAGCTGCAGAGAGTCGGACCTTCTCATGAGAATTATATAAGATAAGAGGGGTAGTGCTTCGATGAAAAGTCACGAGAAAGTATAAGAGATTTTGGGTGAGGGTACTCCGATCCGAGATGTTGGAAATCTTTGGGAGGTTGCGCATGGAAGATTCAGAAGGATTGATGTGAGGGAAGTCAGAGAATAAAATATTGTCTTGGCTACGAATCCATTGTCCTATGTAAGGATGGAAGTGCATCAAGAAAAAGGAAATAAGAAATAACATCATGGAATAGGGAGGTGGGTTGTGAATCCATCAATTTTGACCTGGCCAGCATTTCTTTGAACTCCTTCATTGGCTTGGGAATCTATCTGCTTATTGTTTATTCTAAGGATGTGATAGTAATCGATCCCCCCAATCTGTCTTTCAAGATGCTTGGCTATGTGCAGAATTTGGCTGAGAGCTACATTTTTTGGGAGGTTTCTGTTATCACTCAATAATTTATCCAGGTTCAAGAGAGAAATATTCTGAGGTAACCACAAACCTACTTCAAACTCTAGGATCTAGCCTTACTAGGGTTCAGAGAGGGCTCTCTCTTTAAAGTTTAACTTTGTTTTAATTTGTGAATATTAGGCTAGTTATGAAAGTACAGTTTTGGTTTTGTTTTGTTGGATTTGGTGGGAAAATTTCACTTGGCGGGTAGATAGAGGGAAATCTACTTGTCCATTGGGCTATGGAGTCTAAGTCAAGCTAACAGAACTAGGATCGAAACTTAAAAGTTCAAATGTCTGCAGGAAAAAGTAGATAACCCTTGGAGATCTTGGGAAAAATGGTTTTTGAGATGGTATGATCAGGATAAAGGGCACTTAAATATACTTTGATCCGGAAAATGGAAGTAGAAGATAGAGGTCAAACGAGAGAGAGAGTAATTCAGAATTTCCTACACCAGAAATCAGAAGAAAACAAAGAAATGATATACATTCAGATTTAGAATTAAAACACAAATGTATGCATGAAACAAAAGAAGATAACAATGACAAGTTTAAAGAGAGTACTTCACTCTAGATAGCTTATCATAGGGATCCTGAAGTATGATGCCAAAAAGGTGATCCAGTTTGCTGCTCAAAATCGAAATCTAAAGCCTTCAAGTCAATGAAAATATCTATAATAATTTCCAGCAATTTTATTCCACCGAAAATACTTCTAAGGGTGAAGTATTTATATAAAATGTCTTACAAAATATCCTAGATGACTTCTAGTAATAAACTTAGGAAAATTAAATCTCTTACAACAATAATAGTGAGAGCTTTCTCAACAAACTAGCAAGTTGTCCTATTTTATTCAAAATAAATAGAAGCAATTTTTAGATAAGAAGCAACTGATTGCTTACGTGTCCTCTCTGCTGGCCTTTTAGATATTTTTAGAATTTAGTTGCCTTTACTAATACTCTTTCTTGTTGATACTCTTTATCACTTATACTCCTTCACTTCTGATACTCTTTAGCTTCAGTAAATCTTCGTTCTTGCTGTAAAAATCTATTTTTACTGTGAAATCAGCAAACAGAATTTTTTTTTCTTCATGTGTTTGCCTTTATTTCTTCATAGAAAATCAGTTAATGCCTACCACTCCTCATTTTTAGGAATTCTAATATTCTTGAGTTTCCTAAAATTCTCATCAGCCTCAGTGTACCTGGAAAATGTAGGTTTGATGACAAACAAATGTTTGATTTCATACTGCAAATAAAATACATCTTCAAAAAATTTTAGCAATACTTTCCCTATGGGAATACCTTGGCCTGTTGGCTTGTTTACTTGCTCCTTGGCATGTTCTCTGATCTTTTTGTCATAATCATTCTGAGGCATTAACTTTTCATTAATCACCATAATATCTGGAAGTTCCTTTTGCCTTAAGTTAGTGAATTTAACCATAAATCTAGTGATAGCAGTGTTCATTCCTTTACATTTCTCTTCAAGATGCCTCATTAGATTTCTTTTGGTAGTTACTTTCCTAATTTCTAGGATTGTAGCTGTCCTGTCATTGATCTTTAACTCTTCAAGTTGTTGTCTGTTCTTGCTGTTTAGGAAATTAATTAACCTAACAGCTTGTTCTGGTTTATTTTCCAATTCTTCTTGTGTCTTTTGGATCTCTGCCTGAGTTGTCAATAGTAACTCTCTCTGCTCAAAAATTACTTGAATTGATAGTCAAACATCATGAATGGCTTCAATCACATTATTCCATAAGTAATTTTTAATATATGATATTTGGTCCTTGAGAGTTAACTCTTTTTGGAGCTTTTTTACCTCTTCACTCAATCTGTGAGCATTTTGCTCATGTATTTTAGCATCTATTTGAGCTGCTTTGCTTGTTTTCTCTATATTTTCAATTGTCTTGGTCAATCTATTGATTTCATTGGTCTTCAAAGACATTTCCTCCATTGCTTTTATTAGTTGACTGTTGTCATCTGTAGGTGGCAACACTGTTGTAGAAGATTCAGTCACTGAAGTAGTTGAAGAAGTCACTGGCACTGCAGTGGCCAGTGGCTCTTTTGGTGCCAATTTCTCTCCTAAAGTAAATGGGACTGCTGCTGTTATGACTGAAATAATAGTGGGAATAATTGGTTCATTAACTATCTCTTTTACTTGGACAACTTGGTCCATTTTCACTTCCATTTCTTTGATTTGAGCTATGAGTTGAAGTATCAAGCTCATCATTTCATCTTTCTCCTTTTGATCCTGTAAAACTTCCTTTGTTTGAGGATGTTCTCCTTGAGGAAGCTTGAGTTGTTTCCTCAAGGCAGCTATGTCCTCATTTTTCTTTTTAACCAGTGCTTCAATTGCTTTGATGTTTGTAAGATCATATCCTACCTGCAATACTAACTCTTCTAAGGCATTTATGCTTAGATCCTTTGCATATAGTGAAGCTTTATCCATTTTCATTTGGTCCTGCATATTAGAGATTGTATTTTGAAGTCTATGAGCACTCATAGCTTTGGTTGTCACTGTGGAATAGAGCATCTTTGATGTTTTCCTGTGAAATTCAATCTGATTCAACTCATGGATTTTATCTGTGGCTACTTCCATATCAAATTTTTTGTAATCAGCCACTGTCTTTGGCACTGGTACAGCGGGCTGTAAAACTGACATAATCAATTTTTGAGTTGAATAATCAAAGGCTGATAAGAATTTATTTTGATTACCTGGCTTCTGCTTTAAAAACTGAGAATATATTTCAGTTTTAATTTCCTCATTCTTCAATTTGATTTGCTTGTATTTTTCCTTAATATCTAAGTCCTTCTCCCTAGCTGAATGTGAGGAGGAAGTCTCCATACCTTGTTGCCTTTCCATTATCTATGCATCTTCATTATTCAACTGTTCTTGATTCTGATTTGGCTCACTGATGATTACAGTGGCTACATTGGTCTCTGTCTGTGCAGTGTTGGTATTAAAAGGCTGTGTATCTTCAACATCTATTGTTACCTTGCCTTTAGCTTCTGTATCCAGTTTTGGCCTCTTGTTGTAGATGATTTTAAACTTTCTCTGTGGTTGTTTCTGCAGTATAAGCTCCTTCTTCCCTGATTCTTTTAGTGGATGGCTCTGACTGTTTGGAAACTTCCAAAGGGTGACTAGTATTCCTTTCGTTTACTGCCTCTGTTAAAGTATTCTCAACCCATTCAATTTGATTAGATAATTTCTCTATATCTAGCTTTGACTCATGGATAAAGGGTGTCAATTTACATATTACCCTTAGTTTACTTAAGATCCGTCGTGGATCATAATTCCATGGGAAGCTTTGTTCTAATTTGTATTCCTGTAATTGACTTGCTTCTTCCTTTTCTGCTTTTCTTTGATTACATATGAAAGGCCCAATTTGATTTTTGAGTTTAAACCGAGTCTTTTTCTTGGCTGCCATAAAATTAATTGAATCTGAATTCAAGATCTGCCTAATGTACTCTAAGGCAAAGATCCTCATAAATGGATGCTTAGGTAACTTGTAAGGCAACAAATTAGAACCAAAAACCATAATTTCAATGAATTTCTTATATAAATACCAATCTCCTTCTTTGCTTTGCTATGATAGCTGCAAAATTCTCTTCATTTCCTCACTGATTCTAGGTTGTTCTGCTTTTGTCAAGATGGTGGTCAATGGATGCACAAACAACTCAGCAAACTCTGAATAACTGAATTTTGTCCCTTCTTTTCTGAGTATAGATGTCCAGAAGACAACTGATAGAGGTTTTCCTTCTATATCCAATTTCTGAAGTGAAATAGGAAAGTTCTCTGATTGGAAAAATAGAAACAAGTGGAAAAGACAAGAGGTATATCTGAATACCCCTTCCAGCTGCAAATTAGACAATTGATAGTGAATACTATCATCTATAAAACCAACATAGTCAAATATAATTGAGGGTGACTGTCCTGGAGAAAATGTAGACAAAAATCCCAATATTGACTCATCAGTATGTTCATCGGTGAAATACCCAAGTATGAAGAAAAGTATGGAGATAACATGCCTTGAACCTTCAGGGAACTTGGCAGTGGAATATGGAGGGTTTAATTTTGGAATCTCAACATGCAGAGGCGTGAAAGTCTGGAAGATCATAAACCTTTTAGGAAAGTCTAAGTTAATGTATAACTTAGTGAGGGCTTCAATGGATAATGGTACTGCTTGAGGGTCTGGTTGAAGCTGCAACATTTGGTTTATAGACTTTGCTGTAATGGTAAATAGGACCTCTTTGTTTTCATTGACAATAGCTCTCTGCTTAGGGATGTAGTACTGGTGACATAGTCTGATAATTTCTTGACAAGAATGAGTTAGGGGGACTACATATTTGGGCAAATTGGATTCTCAAATGTGAGCATCTTCTTGATCATCTAGGGATTTTTTTAAACACCAGTTGTGTATATCTAACAAATTGAACTCAACTATAGGATCAGTTATTTTGTAGTCAATGTCTGCTACATGAATATGCTCAATATCAACAACTAGTGGCTGCAATGGGTTGACTACAATGGCAGTATTTGGAGTCATGGCAAGAGTAGCTTCAGGGGTTTTGGAACCTTTAGATTTGTTTCCACTCTATTTTTTAGGCATCTTTGTAGGCTTATGCAAGTTTAAACTGTTTGCAGAGGCAATTTTACTATGACAGAGGCTAGATTAGGCAAATTCAATAAGATAGAATGCTTCTCTGGCTTTTATGGTCAATTGGGTATCTCAAATGAATTTTTGAGGCTAAACTGGTCAAACACAGAAAAGAGGGGTTTTTTGAATCTCTTGACTGCAAATTGGGCTCAAATTTTGATGAAAAAAGGTTTTTCAAAAGATACAAGGCACCTGCAGAGGATTTCTGGCTTTTAGAGCTTGAAATTGACCCTAAAACTGTGGAAAAATGATAATTTTCTTTGGAAATGGTGCACAGCGGATTCTAGGGTTCCTGGAAAAATGTTGCGAGGGTTTTGCCTGTTTATGGGACTTTTGGGCAATTTTCTTTGATTAATTTCTTAATCTTTAGGACAGTTTTATCTTTTAAAATGTTTTTGAATTTGATTTTCAGGTTAAATCTTAGAAAAATACATGTTTTGAAGCAGGTATAGGTTTAAAACAGGGTATATTGTAGTCTTCTAGTCGAATTGAATCTTCAGTGGGTTGATATGGAGCAAGTGTGGCTCCTCGGCAATTCTTTCAGGTTTTTTTGGTGAATTTAGGAGATTCTAGGTGTAAAAATGACAGAAAGTGGCTATCGGGGGCTCTTTTCAGCTTTACACAGTCAGGGAAGGCAAAATACTTGGTTAAACACAAAGATATTGAAATAACTCGTTTACAAAGGTTTTATTAAAACATTTGATTATTTTAACCCTGGCATTAATTACAGGGCGCATCAGGCGGGAAACGGTTTTGGATTTTTGAATAGATGAAAACTGGTGGTAATCGCGTTGATTTTGAGTGGTAAGCAATTTTTAATCAAAGCCACGCGATCCAACCATAAAGGGCCACGTGGAGGGGAGGGGTCAACACAAAACAACTTATTTTGCGTGGATATTGTGTTGGAGCGGTTGTGCAAATTATTCACGCGATATCACTTCTAAACCGTCGAATTAACAACTTTGTAGCGAACGGTGGAAATCAATTTGAGAGCTGCGTAGGGATAGAAAGGTGGGATCGAGTTGGTTATGTAAGCGGAATGGTTTAACTTTGTGAAATAAATAGTTTAGACCATGTTTAAACCATAGTCTCTAGTGGCTGGGGATTAATTATGGCTTAAAACATTATGATAATGTTTTAATTTATATACAAGGTGGCGGGCTTTAGACATAGTATATATATATATATATATATGGCAGGGTTAAGATCTTTTATTAAAACATTTGTTATAAATGCTTTTAATAAAACATAAGCGGGCGAGGTTTATACTGCAACATTTTATTTAAAAATGTTTCTCAACTGTGCATAATGATACGTTATATTATATAGTTTTTTAACTTTTTTGAATAGTTAAAAAAACTATAGGGCGGGATATTTGTATATGGATAATCTTTTAGACCAAAGTGATTTTTATTTTGGGATTTTTATTTAAGCACATGGGATAATATACTTTGGTCAAAAGTTTATAATAGCAGGTTTTTGGGGTTTATTAGATAAAATGGAATTAAAAATATAGGAAAAGGGTATTTTTTAGGGATTTAATAAAGTATGTTAAAAGCTAATATGATAGGGGAGTGAAATGTAAAACAAAGTACACATTATCTCCAAATATAAAATAATCGAGCATTTGCTCATCTTTGTATTTCTTTGACTAATACTTAGGATAAATGTGACTTTGTAGGTTTTTATGAATGCTTATGAAGGGATAGAGTTAATTATATGGGGATTACAATTTTACTAAGTAAGAGTGTGTTTTTACTTAGGAAAAAAATGGGTTTTAATACATGAATGAAGGTAAATGATGATAAATGAGGATTTAACATAAGAACTCAATATTTTCAACTAACCAGTCATAGAACCTTGGGTCTGATCCCAACAAAAGTCAGAGAAATGCTCTGAGTCTGTTTGACTGATAGCTTAGAATACTGAACACTTATGGGAGAGGAGAAATTAGTGATTTTGCTTGATGATGTATTATTTACATGATTTCTCCACTGCTTTCTAACTACCCAACTTCTATTTCTAACATTTTTTCTTCATTTTGGAGGTACAATTTAAAACATTTTCTTTCAAAGCATAAAACTAATCTAAATCTACCTTATTTCATCCGAGGGCTCAGATTAAACTATTGAGCTCCTCATTATTCTCTACCTATCTACTGATTTATCAAGTTTAAATTGTTTGACAAATGTTTATTCTCTATCTAAAACATGAAATTGAAACATGAAAAGTTAAAATTAAACTGTTTAATTGATCGTGGATTATGGAATTTATTGACACTGCACACAATCATTATTTTTGCAATAAAAATAAAAGTAGTGACATTTGGACTTGCTCACTTTCAGGTTTTATTTCTTTTCTTTTGGTTATATATATATTTTTTAAGTCTTTTGATCTTTCTTTTATGACTTTTTATCCTCTTTTTGATGTTTTATTATTTTTCATTTTTTCAAAATATGGGAAAACAACTTGCAGAAAGCAAAGTATGTACATATTTACAAGATTTTATCAAAGTCAATTCAAAATTTTATGAACCCTATTATTATAGAACCCTAACAGATCCCACTCATCATTGCTTGAATAATGATAGAGGAATCTCCAAAAATAATTGCATTGCTAATTTTCCTGTCCCTTAGAATCTTAAGGCCTAAAAGAAGTCCATAAGTCTCTACTTTATTATTTGACATTTGTCCCATCCCCCAGATGTATTGTATCTGACTGAAGTTGTCTTTGAGGATAATGAGACCGCCTGCTCCTGCTTTGCCTGGATTTTTCTTTGAGGCGCCATCGAAGAATAGACAAGGCATGTTGAGAGAATTAATCCACCTTTGGAACTCTGCCTCAGTCTTTCTTACTTTCCAGATTTGATGGACCTTTGTATATTTTGGCAAGTGGTGAATGCTAATCTTATTAAAAGCGAAGCTGATCCATATTCTTTCATCATGTTGTAGTTGAGTCATATCTATTCCATAGAGCTCTTTAGCTGTGAGGAACTCAGTCATCAGCCCCTAGGCTTTTAAAGTCACTGTGTTTACTGTGGAATTTTTATTTTAAAAGACTTTCCTGTTTCTAGCTAGCCATATTTGCCAGCAGAGGAAGGATGGAAGGTTGTTCCAGAACCTCTGAATTGTGGATTTGCTTTTGAAAGAGTGAGGGAAGCTGCTTCTCCACTTGCTTATAAATTGATTTAAAGGGAGTCTATAATTCAGATTTTCTTCAATAGGTGACACCATTTTCTCCCAGCATTTTCTAGAGAAAGGACACTCTAGAAAAAGGTGTTGAATTGTTTCCTCTGCCTTCAAAGAGAGAGGGCATTGAGATGGGCCACATATTCCTCTCTTTTTTAAATTTTCTGCTGTTAGAGATTTGCTGTGAAGCAAGGTCCATAGGAAAATTTTAATTTTTGGAAGGGTTTCCACCTTCCAGGCTTACTTCCAATATTTCCATTCTTGTTGCCTCTAATGTTCTTGTATTTTTTCATATCTCGTCTTAACTAAGTACTCTCCTACAGTAGGCTTCCAGAAGTAAGCAACTTGGGTGTTTTTGTCTATTTGTGCAGCTCCTTTGAGGAGAGAATTCATGAAATTCCACTGATTAGTTAAGTCATTGGACAGATTGGGTCTATCTCAATGTTTCCATGTGCCATCAGTTTCCCAATTGGATATGTCCCCCAATTTGTTGTATCCTTCTCTTATCATCCAACTCTTTAGTTCTTTGATGTCCGAGTTGCTGCCTAAGGGAGGATTTCCCATTATGTTGTACGACCATAGGTTGATCCTTCCCCCATTTCCAGGCCTTATGGATATGTGATCCTTGATTAATTGAATTGCACTGGAGATGAGTTTCCATATTTGGGTGCAGGGTCTTGTGGGAGGACTTCTCTCCATAATAGAGATTCTTGGAGCATTAAGATATTTTGCCTCTAATGTTGCTTTCCACCAGAGTCTTTCTCCGGCAAGGAACCTCCAAGCAATCTTGGTTCCTAGAGCCAAATTCATTATCCCAAGGGTTTTTATGGAGAGACCTCTGTTTTTGTAATGTGCAGCAACTTGTTTCCAATTTACAAGGCTAAACTTTTTTGTTTCAGTTTTCCCTCCTTGCCATAAAAAACTTCTGATGATAATTTCAATTTTCTTATGAATACTTGTTGGCGCTTATGAATGCTTACTGGTGTTGCTATTAATGTGACCTAATATAAAGGCAAGGTTGAAAGAATTGATTTAATGAGGATGATTTGGCCTGCTAGTTTTAGCCAAAGCATCCCCCATGCTTGAATTTTGTTTTTCATCTTTTGAGCATATTTGCTCCATATTTATGTCTTTAGATTTTTCTTGGTGATAGGCAACCCAAGATATTGGAAATGACTCCAATTATTCTGGAAAGGAATTTCCAGAATTTGAGACATGTGTTGAAGAGTTCTTATGGGGGTGTTCCAGCTGTAAATACAACTTTTTCCATTATTGATTAGCCTTCCTGAAACATCCATGAAATTGTCAAGGATGATTTTAAATCTTCTGGCAACTATACTGGATGCTCCACCCATTAAGAGGGCGTCATTTGCAAACAAGGAGTGATTAATTCTTTTGGTTCCTCTGATGATTGTGAGGCCTGTTCAGGTAGCATTTCTTTTGCTATGTTCCAATTTTCTGCTAAGAGAGTCAGCCATTAGGATGTAAAGAAAAGGGGACAGGGGGCACCCTTGCTGAAGGCCCCTTGAGCTTTGGAAGAAGTCACAAGGTCTACCATTAACAAAAGGAGCTATCCATGGTCCTATAGTGCAGGCCTTAATTGTGTTGATAAAGTCTTCTGAAAATCCATATCTATTTAAAACAACAGCAAGGAAGGTGAGATTAACTCTGTCAAAAGTGTTAGCCATATCCATTTTTTAGATGAAACCTTTTTCATTTCTAAAGAGACTTGAGTTAAGAGCCTCTTGGACAAGGATGATATTATCAACAATCTGGTGGTTGGAGACAAAGCCACCTTGATTTTCTGAAATGAGGGAGTGAAGAAAAGGCTTGAGCCTTCCGGCAAGAATTTTGGAGATGATCTTATAAGAGGCATTGCAGAGGGAAATTAGTTGAAATCTATTGAGGGTGATGGGACGGGGGTCTTTCGAAATGAGGGCCAGATATGTGGAATTAGTGAACCCACCTACCCTTTTTTATGACATATTTGATCATCTTTAACAAGTCCTTTTTAATGATTTTCCAGAAGGTGCGGTAGAAAGAGATAGGAAATCCATTTGGGCCCGCTGCCTTTTCTGGATGCAGATCCCAAATAGCAGTCATAACTTCTTTTTCTGTGACTTCTTTAAAAAGGGTATTGTTTGTTTCCTTGTCAATTAACTTTGGGATGTGCATTAAGAATTCCTCCTGGTTTGCTTGACTATCTACAGCTGTTAGAAGAGCTTTAAAGTGTCGGAAGACCTCTCTTTTTACACCTTCTTGTCCCTTTATTTCTTTCCCTCCTCCCACGATTGTTTCAATGTTGTTTTTTATCATTCTTGTTTTGGCTGAGTTATGAAAAAAGGTAGTGTTCTTGTCTCCAACTTGAATCCAAATCTACCTTGACTTCAACCTCCATGTTTCTTCCTCTTGTCTAATGTTCCTGTAAATTTTCCAATGTATTTATTTTTCCTTTGCTTCCCTTTCAGCTGTGTTGTCAGTGTTTTCCATTTCCTCTTGATTTTTTGTTAATTCTTGCTTCAATGCTTCTTTCTCTTTGTGTGGTTCCTTGTAGTTAGCCTTTGCCCAGTCTTTCAATCTTGCTTTGGTGGCTTTTAGTTTTGTCTCCCATGTGTATGATGGAGATCCACTGATATTATGTTTCCATATTTTTTCCACCTCTTGTTTGACCTCTTCATGGCTGCCCCATAGATGGTTGTATTTGAAAGGTAGAGGTCCATAATTTTCTGCTATTCCAAATTCAATTAAAACAGGTTTATGATCTGAAGCTGCTAACGTGATGATTTTAGAAGAGACTCTACTATAGCTGGCCACCATGCTGTCCCTAATGAGGATCCTATCCAGCCTTTCTTTGATATTCGCCTTCCCTATTCTCCTGTTATCCCATGTATATTTCCCCATTTTGAGAGGGATGTCCAAAAGATTACATTGTTCCATGATTCCTTCAAGAATCTCTCTGTTTGGGTCTGGCTGAAAGGTGCCTCCTCTTTTTTCCTCTGCCTTGTGAATAAGGTTAAGGTCTCCTCCTACAATGAGGTTTTCTTCTTGATCCTCCATTGTAGTTTCTTTTAGTGTCTTCCAGCATGTTTCTTTATCCCTTTAATGATTTGGTGAATATATATTATAAACGCTGATTTTTTTCCCATTTGCTGCATTTTCCATAATTGTATTTATCCAATGCCCTTTCATTGTTGAGTGTTGCATGTGCCATTTTCCTTTTTGCCAGATAGTACAAATCCCTCCTGAAGCTTCGTTTGCTGAAATTGCTTGCCCTTCGTAATTTTTTTATTTTGCTATGATGTTGTCCATCTCTTGGCTACTGATTTTTATCTCTTGGATTAATAGGATGTCTGGTTTTTCATTTTTTATGAGATCTTTTAAGAAGTTTATCTTGGAGGGATGACCCAACCCCCTGCAATTCCAAGAGACAACTATCATTATTTACGGTTGCTTGTGGTTGAGGGACCTTTCCCTTTATGGACCTGCTGAACTTTTTCTTTGTTCCTGATGCCTTTCTCAAGGAAACTTTCGAAAGCCTGTTGTGTTCCCAAGGAAAGATCCTTGACAACTGCCTCATCTCTTATTTTTTGGTTATATTTTCTTCCTACTTTCTTTGTGTTCTTAGTGGAAAGAAGAGACTCTTTGGATTGATTTCGAGTGAGGATCCGATCCGAGGTAAGGGGGATCCGATCCGAGGTAAGGGGAAGGGGGCTGGAAAGAATGGGGGGGTCCTCCCGATGAGAGAAAAATCCTAGAGGGGGGGGGGAGCCCAGAGGAGGAGGGGAATCAGTAATCAGAGGGATGGAGGACGAGAAGAGGGAGGGAATGGGGGATCTGAAGGGATGAGTGATTTGGATAAGATATCAAAAGGATTGGAGCCCAGAAAAGGGGAGGATTCAAGGATGGAGGAGGGTTGGGAAGAGGGTCTGGTGGTTGGGGAGGGAGGGCCAGGTGGAGGTGGAGGAGGGGGAGCAGGCTAAGATTTAGAAGCTATCTTTTTTTTTCTTGACTTGTTCCCATTTTGGGTCTTGGTTTTCTTCCACAGATTTGTCAGTTTCTTCTTTTTTACTGCACCTATTAGCAAAATGACCATACTCGTGACATACCTTGCACTTGAAAGGAATTTGTTCGTAATCCAGCTGCTGAATGTGCGTCCAATTGTCGACCTTAAGCTTGATGGCTTACAGGAGGCCTCTTCCTAGATCTACTTCGACACAGATCCTTGTGCATGCCTGCATGTTGTCTTTTGGTTTGCTTCTATCGATATATTTGCCAACAGTGTTTCCTATTGTTCTCACCGATTCATCTCCCCAACAGTGCAGGGGGAGGTGGGGCAACCTGACCCAAACTAGAACAGCATTTGGGACATCTAGTTCCAAGTCAAAATCAGGGGTCCAACGATCTAAATATAATCCTCTGGTGTTCATAAAGTATGGGCCACTTTTGAAAATGAGGTCCCGATCATCCTTGGTTTCGAAGTGGAAGGTATAGAAACCTCGGTCACAGAAGCGAATGGAGATTTTTCCTTGGGTGAACTGAGCCCAGTTTCTTTCAACCCATTTTTGGATAGTCTTGGGGGAAGGCCAAAGGCCAGTGAACTGGTCGACCAAACCTTTCTCAGCTAGAGAGATCGCTGCTTTCTGGGGCAAGGCAGGCGACAAGGAGATCTTAGGGATAGAATCCAGTTTCTTCACGAACTTGGATATTGTCGTTCTGGTTCATTGAGAACCCATTGATTCGATCAGAAAAGTGAAGGTGATTGCAGCACATCAGGCTGAGCTTGGGTCGATGGAGTGGTGCCTACATTGAGGGGGATCGCACCTAGATCTGGCTCCGGGGAGGCCATGTCGGCAGAATCCCAAAGTTGTGCACAAATCAGCTAGGGCTGGAACTCGAGCTCACAGCGCAGCGAGGATGCTCTGTTCTAGAGAATGATTGTTGATGCCACATATATTACAATATTTTAAGTTGGTCCATTCTTTCAATAAAAAATCAAGAACTAGATGGTCTTCCTTTTAGCATATGAAACAATATAGTTGATCTATGCCTCAACTTCTACCACCTTTTGTGAATCATCCTCTTCTCCCTTAATATCTATTATTTTGTCGTGTAGTCTAGTAGGTTGCTTGTGTATGGTACATTGCATGGTAATTCGGTTTATCTGACCGTTCATGTGACATTCTTGTGTTGAATGGTTTGACTATTCACAGATTATGCACCACTTTGTTTTCATATATTTGAGATTATGTGGGCAATTTCGTGTGCTGCGATTTGTCGGAGTTCGACAAATTTCAAAGAGAAAATCTACCTAAATTTTATGCACTTCTTCTTCTTTGAAAGGATCACCATATTTGTAATTGTATTTTGTATGGCCTTCACTTTTATAGCTTTTGCACCATATTTCATTTCTTTGAATAGCCAAACTACTCAACTATTGTTGAAATACTTCTAGGTTTTCTTTGAGGTGTTTGTCAATCAAAGATGATGACATTGATGGCCAATCATCTTCAGTGAAGACGAAATATACAATGAACATCAAAAGAGAGGTTCAGGATGTAAGCCACTTTAGAGGAATTAAAATTATCTCAAAGGGTGTTCAAGCTCAACCGAACCTAGTGATAAGCATCTGATGGGGCCCAGCCCTCCTTATAGTCTGCGCTCAAAGATTATGATTGGAAATATGATTTGGAACTATGATTTGCAATGTTATTTATATTATAAAAAAAATTCAAACAAATGATTGAATTGTATATGGTAACTTTTCGGATTTTACTTTGATTTGCAATAACTGTGCATTAATTGTTTCCGTCCTTGTGAGTTGGCAATGAAAGGGACATCTGTCTTGTGCCTTGGTTTGTGTACTCCCGCGCTTTCACAAACCCTAACTCTATCAGCTGGCGTTCATTTTCACTTGTTCGAAGACTGTGAGGGTTTCTTTTCCTGGCTCGAAAACTGTGAGGGTTTCTTTTCTGTGATTATCTCCGTGGTTATGGTAACTCTGTTTAGTTCTTTTCGCACCATTTTCTGTGGCAATGGTTTGCCAAACCCTTTGTGTGTTCAACAGCACTTCGGTAATACGATGACTTCTGGTTTTATTTCTTATTTGCTTCCTTTGTGTACATTTTTGATCCGGTAATTGTTTTTAGAATTCTGTCTCCAGTCTACTGTAGTTTTCACTGGCTTCTCTTGCACCTATAGGTCGAGATTGCCAAGGTTTTTGGCGTCCGCTTCAGCGCAACAACTTGTCAAAGGTAAGCCATCCGTTCATGATTCAATTTCTCTGCAGTTTTTATGAGTTTCTAATGTCTCCACTCCTCGTGAGCAAGCCTTTGCTAGTTTACAGCCAAATCTTTTCCTTGGTTCAGCGTTTTCTGCTTTCTGGTAAGTGTAATTGAATATACCCTCTCGCTTCTGCTTTCTCCGATTTCAACTCTCTGTTGAAAGTTATCTTCAAAGCATTAACTCTCGATTTCTTGTCTTTTGCAGGTATAGTAATGTTTTCCGTCTTCGATTCTTCGTCTCCACTGTTATCGTCCCCCAAAAATGGGTAGGGTCAATTCCCTTGCGTAATTCGTTAATTTGTGAAATCTGCGCTTCTGTCCTCACTTCTTGTTGTGGCTTTCCACTGTTATTCGGCCTATGTGCAAGTTTTTCTCTAGGTGGATAGATTAGGGTTTTATAAACAAGTCACTTCGTCAATTTGTAGTTCAGTTCTGTTGGTTACTTGCTAATTTACCCTCAAGATACAAATGCTATTTGTACAGGGTTTGAACCTAGACCATAGACTGTAATATGTAATATTTTTTTTTTCCATAAAATCTCCTGATTCGTTTTATTATCTTCTCTCTCTTGCTATGATGGAAATCAACCTTTGTAGAATGTATTTTTCTTCCTTTTGTATCACTGTATGAAACAGTTTTCGTTTTGAAACTGTCAAAAGTTTATTATAGTTACATTCTTGACTTTTGTTCTTTTAATCTATGAATGAATTTTAAATACAAACTAAAAGAAAACTTTTAAGTGAAAACTACAAACTTAATTGACTATTAAGCCCTAATGATGGAATTCCTAAAATAAATAAATAAATAAATAAAACCCAAATACAATGACATATCAACTAATCAACTGTAACCTGTAAGACAAACACCTGTCCTTATGTTACCCTAAGCTAGTGGATTGATCATTCTTCTTCTATCCAATAAGCAAGCTGATCTCAACCTAAACATATCTAATCACTATATATATATATATATATATATATATATATATATAATAATAAAATTTAAACTTGACACCTAATAAATTTAGATTTACTAAAAAAAAATAAACTTAATAAACAAAACCTTATTAAAAAAATTAATAATAAAGACGTACATTTTTACCATCATAACAGTACAATGAACTAAAATTATAAAAAATAAATAATAAAGTTGTACATTTTTACCATCATCACAGTACATTGAACAAAAAAAAAAAATTATAAAGTTATTAATATAGCGAAAAATATTTTCAACCATAAATATAATATAAATTTAGACATGATTAAATCTTATTATCTACTGTACAATATAAATTATATTTAACGTACAAACATATGTTTGTATAATCTTTATTGCATAAATTATATTAAAAACCATAACCTTTAAATATGAACTTGTTTCAAATGGAATACTAAGACCTTTAAATATGGACTTACTTCAGATGTAAAAAACACTTATCCACAAACTATTTAATAATAAAAGGTCAAAGATCAAATTTTCACCACGCAACTGTACATTTTTACATGGAAATACGATAAAAGAGTACATTTATCTCAAGGAAGGAAATATTATAAAAGTTGATATTCTAACAAAAAGGATGTTCTGTTCACCTGCAAATTTGATAAGAATTTAACAGATATTTTAGATTCAATTAAAACTTTAATGCGATGAACCCAAAAAAAAACTTTTTTTTAAACTGTAAATTTGAAGAGAATTTGAACAAAATTAAACATGATTAAAGTTTTATTGTGATCAAAGATTTGTATATGATGAATTGATGTGCTTTAAAAGTTGTTCAATTTCAAATTTTCAAAAATTATTTAAAATTTCAAATAAACAAAAACTCATAACTTCGGAAAGTTTGCTTACTAAAGTAGAGGGCTCTAACATTTAAGGTTACAGCAAATCCAGGCATCAAATTGGTGTATAAAATCCCCTTATTTGTGCGACAAGGGATCCACCTCCATATAAATTTGAATGCAAAAGTCTACATAAGTATATATATTCTATCTCTCTGGATTTGAACTTGTGACCTATTAGGAAGAAACACAAAGATCTTAACCATTAGGCCCACTAATAAATATAAATTATTAATTCTATATGTGACTTGAACTTCGCCTGTCTCCTTTTTTTTCTTTTGTTTGTTGTTTATGCATTTTAATTTTTTATTTCATTGTTTTAGGGTTATTTCATTGTTTTATACCCTAGAAGTTTTCATTCCTTGGAAAAAATTTCCCAAGAAACTCCGAGGCACTTCCCTTGATTTGAGGATGGTATCTAATGCAGAGCAAATGGCGTTGACTCAATACACATGATCTTGTGGGAATAAACTAGAACTTACACAATGCATCAGAATACTGATAACATCTCGACAACAATGTTACCAATTGATTGAGCTAACCCTCCAAACTAGCAAAAATGTTTTGATACATCGTGCCCCACCTTCAAGCAAAAATGTTTTGATACATCGTGTTAAACCTTCAAGCACTTGAGCAATATTTAGATTGCTAGTACCTTGCCAACCCCAGTCAACCCACTAGAGACAAACATGTTGCAGATGATATTTGAACTTCAACTGGCAGGATAACAATTTCTCTTCTTACCCACCCAAGCCATATGCAATTGGCGAGAAAAATATTTGAAAACATATCATCCCACTCTCAATCACTTAATCTAGAGTGAGATCATCGCCACCCACCCAGGCCATATGCAATTGGCGAGAAAAATATTTGAAAACATATCATCCCACTCTCAATCACTTAATCTAGAGTGAGATCATCGCCACCCTGCCAATTCCAATCAATTCATGAGGGGAAAACCCAAACGGTGTTTCCCTATATTTGTGTTCCCCATATTTGTGGATGACATCTTAGTAAACTTGTTGATGTAGACTACTACACCTAACCTAAAGTTATTTGTAGTGAGAAGCTGTTAGCAAGAAACGAGCGAATATGCCCAACTATATTGACGACAATTGATTAAGCTAACCCCTTCAACTATTCTTTTAAAAAAGCATATTACCCTCTTAGGAGAGTTAAATTCATTTCAATGCCATTCCATCTAAAAAAATAATGCTAAATAATCGCTATATATAATTTGCAAGTACACATTAGTAACCACAAAAAATAAGATAGATAGGCCACTGCTGACAGAAATTCGAATCTCAAAATTTCAAAAAAAATCATCTTGAAGCAATCAAACAAGATAGGTTGACCTGACCTGTTAACAGTCGACAAGTCACAAGTGTCTTTAGCTCAATTCCTTGCTTTCTCAAACCCTCCTTGATTTTCATATGTAATTTACAAAAATTAAATATTACCCAGTACAAGGCAATTTATATAGCTCACAGATATCACTGAAAGAGAAATTACAGACACAGATAGCAAGTTGGATAAATGCCATAATGTGTGTGCACATCTCTTCCAGGTCTTTTACAGTTTTCAATATTATCAATGGGTTCAGGTCAGCATTCAATTTATTTGTTTGAAATGCAAATCCATCTGTCAACTTGTCAATATCATGTAACAGGTTTGATGCCTCAACTTAAGTTGCAAAAACTAAGAGCATCAATATATTACTTGAACAAAAGAGACGCAGAAGGGTTCAATTCTCTATTATAATAATCGCTTCAACGTTGGGTGAAGATAAATGACCTCTTTTATGAAAGGGTTTAGCCTTATAACGTTAAGTCACTCAGGGCATACAAATTGAACCAAAATTGAAGAATTACACTTCTGATCCAAGAGATTGCGTGTACTCCTATGGTCTAAAACTACCAAAATTTTTGAATGACTTCATTAATACATTGCAGACGATAAATTATATGCCATTAATATACACCTAGAAATTTAATCTAGGAAAAGGCTTTCACTCCTGTAATTTAAAAATCTTCATCCATTTTGAAAACATGGTTACCTTCTGCATTTCCTATGTTTGACATTATGGAAGCCTTCTGATAATCACCAACCCTCCTTTCGAAGAAGTTTGTTTTTCCTCTACAGAAACAAAGAAGATATAAACAGAAGGTAAGCCTGGTTGAAGAGATGTCAAACCTCTAAAGTATCAATTTTTATTAACACAAGCAATTAAATATACTCACTGTAATGAAATGAGATCCATCCAGTCAAAGGGGTTATCAACATGATACATCTTGCTATGCCCAAGGGAAAACTGTACAACAAGGGGAAGAAATTTTTCGCAGGTTAACATGTCATGCTGAAAAAACTTGAAGAAACATAGAATCATCTATAAAATTTACCAGAAGGCGGTCTGCAATAAATTTTATGTACTGGCTCATAAGAGTAGCATTCATGCCAACCAAGTCACATGAAAGAGCTTCACACACAAACTCTCTTTCGATGTCCACTGCATCATAAACAATTGCCTTTACTCTTTCCTCACTAAGTTTCCTCTTCAACAAACTGTGCACAAAAACAAAGAATTGTTTCAGATATTCTTGCAACATTAACTAAACATTGATGGGAAACCCACAACTTGAAACAAAATAGCATCATACCTATAAAGGAGACAAGCAAAATCACAATGAAGACCCTCATCCCTTGAAATCAACTCATTTGAAAAAGTTAAACCTGGCATTAAGCCCCGTTTCTTCAACCAAAATATGGCACAAAAGCTGCATTAAAAAAGAATGAGCTTAACCCGCGTTCTTACCAAACGGGCAAATGAATATTCGCATGAAATACTAGTAAGAAACTAACCTTCCAGAGAAGAAAATACCCTCAACACATGCAAATGCAACAATTCTCTCAGCAAATGAACCAGAGCTGCAAAAAAAGTACAAGCAAGATGACTCAACTACAGATAAAAAACTAAAATGTTTGAATTAAAAGAGGACCATTGCCCCTAACAATTTTTAGTAAACATTGCCTGCTAACAGCCCTTAGGGTAAGAACAAGAATATGATAGCATTTAGATAACCACGTGATCTATGCCTTACTGTTACCGTGTTCAAAGTTATGATGTAGCAAACAATTTTATTTTTTTGACAATATGCTTCCCATTATCATTGTGCAGCAAAAGCCGTACAGTGGGGTATCTATTTCATCGAATTGACACAAGGCTTGCACCTGACCCCAACTGCATGAAATAACCAACTTGTATAGGCAGCAATGCCTACATTGAGAGAAAATGTAATATCTCATTTTACCCCCTTTGAAATATGTTGTAATTGGATCAACCTTGACAATTAATGACATTCCAATTTTAGAATGGAAGCTCAAGTGAAAAGGCCCCCAACATGAGATGGATGGTTTGACAAAAGAAAAACATGAGAATTAATGGCATAATATATGCAAGATAGTATATGTCAATTGGGTCAGGCTCAGGGGGTTAGGGAGGAGAAAAGTTATCCTCCCCACCCCGGTTCAACACGTTTCACTCTTTGTGAGTCATGAGAAATATCTCACTCTCTCTTACAGGCAGGAGGTGGGGTGAATGATTACATGTTAAAAATAAAAAAGTATGCTAAGATGCTCATCCACTGAACATGGATTGAATGCTTTAGGACATACAAGAGAGTGGCTGTAATCTTCAATGCACCTTACACTTGGCATGACTGTCCATGTTTATTATTTGTACGTGCATTCAGTGGTTGGATGCCATCTTTCCCACAAATTACACTTGTTGCAACTACCCGTGCTTTTCAAGTGCACATGCCTTTAATGGTTGGATGTCACCTTCGTAGTAGCTTAGCTTGACAGAACTATATAATATATATACACCTCACTTGGTGATTTGCTTGCTTTTGAGCTCTTTGTTAGCAACATATTGTGCATCGAGTGTTTAGTTTTGGCACCAAGTTCGGTGCAGCCTTTATTTTATGAAGGCGTTGTGCAGCAGTCCATAGGGAGAAGCCTCCCCATTGTGGTAAATGAACTATCCCACACTATGCAAGGAGTATTCTGTCTGCCATTGTTTAGGACAAACTTTACTTCTTCCTTGCCGATGGTTATCTCTACAGTCTACGTGTTGTTGGAATATTTTCATGAAAAATTAACCTTCCCTACAAGCAGGACCCGGGTCTATCATTTATTTGGCTGCATTTCGATATTCTGCCGTTCACTTATTTTTGTAGGTAGTTTTCATTTTGTTATCGCTGCTGTTGAGAGAAGATTCCCTAGTCACATTCTGGCCCTCAGCTTGGGCCTGGAATCTCTTTTGGATTGCTATGGCTGAGAGATAAATCATTATCTCTCCTATTAAAGTTAGTATCTCTTTCTCTGTTGAAAGCTTCGTGTCTGTAATTTACATCAAATCATGACAGTAACGGCTATGGTTTCTTCAATTTTCAGAGAAAGAGAATATGCATATATTCTCTGGCGATTTCTGACAGTGTATTTCTGTCCCTGTTATTGTATTTGAAGGTTTCATCCAGCTTGTGAGGGAACCCCTCACCTCAGGCATTCTCATTAGACGGAGGGCAGTTGTCTTTCCGGTCCTGTACCATTCTCTTTCCTGTTCCTAACTGATATTCAAACCAAAATCCCGGGAGTTTGTTGTTTAAAAATGGTTGCTATGACAATTACTTTTCTTCTGCATAAAAATGTATAAAACGTTAAAATAAAAAATTGTCAACAGGCGAGGTTGGTGCCCCATACCCAGGGATAGTGATATAGGGAGTTACAGAAATGTGTTTATGAGGAGTTTGAATCTTGGAGGGTATGAAACACCCTCTCTTTACCAACTAACTAAATGTAGCCCATAACGAATATTTATATATTTGAAATTTTCATACCCGAAGTGATATGGTAAGGTAAATAGATAAGCAAGAGCATCTTGAACAGGCAAAGAAAATAATGAAGTATATACCTTTTAATCCATCGCATGGCCCATTCAGCTTTTCTTGCAATGCAAGGAATAGCGTTGATGGCATTGAACAGCCTCGCTTTCTCCTTGGAGTCTCTGATGTAAGTTTCTAGAAGTAAGCTGTACATCTCTGGTCAAAGGAGGGACAAAAAAGAATTAGGCAACAGTTTATAAAGGTGGGAATCATCAAAGGGAGCAACTATTAAGGCTCACCGACCTGAATGAATGTTCTCTATGGCAATCTGGAATCCGTAGAATGCCCGAGCCTGAAAAAGGAAAATTAAAAGATAAATAGTTTGATGTAATCTATGTACAGAAAAAACGATTCATAGTGGATTCGAACTATTAACCACGCGCTGGTTTGAAATTGCCATTAATACCCCTTGATCAAAACCGTAGCTCCGTAAGATTCTGATATTAAAACGAATATAATGAACGGCATAAATCGTAAGAATTGGAAACTGCAAAGAGGAATCAGAGAGTGATAGAAAAGACAAACAAAAAATTAGAAAGGATAAAGAAAAAGGGGTACCTCCGGAACTTGAACATCATTCAAGAATCTTCCAGCTAAATTCTCCAAAACAATACCATCTGAGGCCGCAAAAAAGGCCAAAACATGGCTAATGAAATGTTTTTCGTTCTTGGTGAGGTTTACCCATTGATATAGGTCCTGTGAAAGGTCAACTTCCTCCACTGCAAACAAACAATTCAGTCAATAAAACACCAGACAAAGCGCTGATTCGGTGCGTGCTCGACACATCCCCTAGGGAGGAAATTACAAATTTAAAAGCGGCTAAATATAAAGCTGTATTGATACCCCAGACATGAGAAAAAATGTAAGAATTTAAACTCAACAACCTGTCCAGAAGCTGGCCTCGGCTTTCTTGTACATTTCCCAGATCTCATTATATTTAATTGGAAACATACAAAACCTCTGAGGGTTTTCCATGAGAATGGGTTCTTGCTCGTCTAAAACCTCTGGGTTCATCATGTCTGCTGTGCCCATTTTGTTTTACTGTTTGTTCTTCCAAGTCCTCACCGCACACTAAATACTCTCATGCCACCGCCCAAATCCCCCAGCCCCAGCGGAAAAGAATAAATTTGCTGCCAATGTAAGGGGGTTAACCTCAGAGAATCGCGTTTCTACCACTCTTGGAGGGGAAGAGGGGAAAGAGGAGTAGAAGATTGCAGAAGCAGAAACTGAAGCTGATTTCTCCTCCTTCCCGTAATGCTGGTGGCCAGAGGAGAGTAGGCATACCCTACCCTTATCAATTCAACTCTAGTTTCACCGCTTCAGTTGCATATGTTAATATTTTTTTATTTTTTGGTTAAATTTCGTTAAAAAAAATAATAATAATTTTAAAATCCAGTTTCCATTGTGTTGGGGCCACATTGAAGTCAATCGCCGCTTAATAAAGTTACTTTCAGTATTATAATTTTTATGAAAAAGTGGCCAAATTTTTTGTAACTTATTTTTCAATAATAGTGAGATACTCATTGAAAAACTAACTTACCTTCCTTTCAATAACAGTACGATACAAGATAATAATTATAGAAAAAAGAAATTCAAATATAAAAAAAGTGGAGTATATACATTTTCATAAATTAAATTAAGTAATTAAATGTTTATTTATAAAAAATTTATTGCTTCACAAACAAAGAGACTGAAATATTAATTTAATATTTAACAAGATAATAATTTTACAATTATTATTAACTTATAATAAATTTAATTTTTTAATATACATTTATTTATTAAAAAAAAATTCGCACAAATAAAAAAGTCTAATATATTAATTTAATATTTAATAAGGGTGATTACTTTTTTTTAGTAAATAAGTTGTTTTTAATTAAATTGATACTATATTACACAATATCAAAATCATTTTGCCTTGGTTTAAATCGCAAATTAGAGCAATAAGAAAAATTAATGGTTTTTGTCTCAAATGTCTATATACTAGCAATTGCACCACATCTTGCAAAGGAAACGCCATAAGGTTGTGATATAGGAAAGAATAGCATATAAGAGAGAAGAGGTAGTAGGAACTTTCTAGGCTCGAACTGATCCTCCATAATAAGGGATGGAGAATTATGTTTACTAGACCTCAAATCAAAATATCCATATTGGGTAATTGATGTGGAACTTCTTTATTATGAATTACATATAAGATGCGTTTTTTCATAATGGATGAGACATTTTGGCCAAAGTACTCAAGACCTCTATATGACGAAATCTGCATGTTTGTTTTTTTTTCAGCATTTGCTTCTGTCACATTCGTAATGTTGAATCCCTGTGATACTACTCCTAGAACTCTGACCTTGCTCTATAGCTAGAATTATTTAATGGAATAAAAACTTATCAATATGACATGTTGTACTTCATAAGAGACTACTAAGAAGCTTAAGTATGGAAATCCACCTTCGCCTATCATTTGAACATAGAGCATAGAGTTATCTTAATCGTCAATTTTATGGATAAGAGACATTGGGCCCTTTTTAATCCTTGGGGATGATTAATTAATTTCAGTTCAGATAATTTATATTAATAAATTATCTACAATCATATTTCCATAATTCCTCTTTGAACGACCAACATTCCACTTCTTTGGAACTTTTCACCTCAGTCATTATAACAAACATCATAAAGACCCAAAAGTAAGAAGAAAAAATCAGCTCATAATCAGGGAATCTAGTGATTTCTTTAAGGATCATAATTCAAGACTTTAGTGTCTTTTAAAAATCATTTATTTTCCCATCAAATAAAAATAAACAATCAAATTTTGTAGTGACGAGAATGGGAACAAATTTTTAATGTAATAACTCCCTTCCCTAGAGATAATACATTTTTGTTTTGAAATGAAATTATTTTCCCGATCTTTTAAATAATAAATTCTAGCTCATAATCAGGGAATCTAGCGACTTCTTTAAGGATGATCATAATTCAAGACTTTAGTGCCTTTTAAAGATCATTTATTTTCCCATCAAATAAAAAGCAACAATCAAATTTTGTAGTGACAAGAATGGGAACAAATTTTAAATGTAATAACTCCCTTCCCTAGTGATAATACTTTTTTGTTTTGAAATGAAATTATTTTCCCAATCTTTTAAATAATAGATTCCTCCCCAAGTGACTCTTTAGAGATACCTTTTTTTTCAATTGATTGCAATAGGTAAGTGTCTATTGTCTAGTATTTTTTGAGTCATTGAATTTAAGGGCAGAGGTAAAGAGACTACTAGAAAAAAAGAGCAGAGTGACAATCTTTTCTGATTTTCTCATGTGGGCCTTCTTCAATTGATGAGGTAGTAGGAACTTTCTCCTCCAGAATAAGCAGTGGAGAATTATGTTGAGTGAACTACTACTCATGTAAATTTGACTCCTCCTTACAATTGGAATGCTTCTCTTCCCATAACTCTATCTCGGGTTATAATTCTAGCTTTCTCTTGTTTATGAATAAATTGTCTCTATATCACTATTGTTTGTCTCTTTTTGAGCACTTGCTTGAATCAGTGAGATAATGTAGCTTATCTGGATTCCAAAATCCTTGAGTAACCCATTTTGTGAAGAGTCCTCTTCTGTTTTTAATTCTGATATTTGGTCCTCCATAGCCTTGTCAACGTCGTTTCCTTCTAAAGAATCATACATTCTTGATAAGTATCCATTGTCCTGCTTTTCTTCTTCCATATACTTCACATCTAAATGAATGGAACATGAGATAAGGTTCGTGACATTTTCCAAATTCCAAGATTTTTCATTGCACTTGTCATGTGTATCAGGGAAAATGGATTCCATACATTCAACGTTATGCCTTATTAGGGCTTGTTGTAAGGTTGGAAGCTTCTCTTCACCATGTCTCATTTCTTCTGTATCATTGACTTTGATACAAACAATTGTTACCTACCCCTTTAAAGGTAAATTTAGTGTTATTTAAGAAATGAGAATTATGAGCATTCATCATTATTGCTCAAGATAAATCATGTCCTCTGAAATAATTTGGAAATTTAAAAAAGATCACATATTTTTAAAAAAATCATTATTAATTTAATGTTTTATATATTAAGATATAATACTCATGAATTATAAAACAGATATAAAAAAAAAAAAAACCATGTATTTTTGGAAAAATAAAATTGTTGTAACAAAAATAATACAGAACAAGAAAAACTATGTATATTTGGATGTATGAAAATTTAGATACATTTTATTAAGTAAAATTTTAAAAGAATAATGGTTATAAACATTTAAAAATAATTTAAATAATTAGTTTAGATCCAGAGTTAAGATTGATTTAGGTCATCTTAGTTCCCCCCTATAAAGAAACTACATTCCACATGAATACCATGGGTCAATATGTATTTATAGTTTATCATTCTTTTATTTTATTATTTTTATTTTTTATTGTATTTTGACCTAGTTAAAATGTTCATTACATTATGTCAATCTTTTTATTTAATAAACTAACGTTATAAAAAACACATATATAAATATCTACTTGATCTAATAGCCTAAAACATTTCAATCGTCTAACATTTGATCCAATGGCTCAAACATGGACACAGTGGCAACTAGGGGAGTTGTTTTCAAATAGTGACGCCTTATGGCGTAATTAACCGATTACATACAAAAATATCTATTCATTAGGATTACACAATATCAAAATCATTTTGCCTTGGTCTAGATTGCAAATTAGAGCAATAACAAAAATTAATGGTTTTTGTCCCAAATGTCTATATACTAACCGGATACACGGCTAGTAAATTGAGATGATCTACCAAGGGATGCCTCATGGGAAGTTTAATTCCCCCAAAGTGGCTTCTATTTTCAACCTCTACCTATGAGGTTTGAACTTGCAACATGGCCGAGACTAAACTAACCCCATACAAACCCATTGATCTACACCTCATAAGTTATATATATATATATATATATATATATATATATATATATATATATATATATATATATATATATATATATATATATATATATATATATATAATGATGATAATTTTGAATTCTTAATAAATTTAACTTTTTATATATTAATAATATTTATATTATTTGTTAATGAATTTAAATTTTTAATAATGTTAATTTCAATTTTCAATGTAGAGTAAGATATTATAATATGTAATTTTTAAATAAATATAATAATTTGATTTTATATTTTAACTTTTCATTTTAAATTAATTAATGTATGAGATTTTTTTCCCTGATGGGGGTGTAATTTTCGATGGCCATTAATGGGGAACGACGTTATGGACTTCCACTTGTTCGTTTCCAGACATGGTGTGGCACATAATGGTAATCAAGCATGGGTTCATCAACCTACATCCCATTGCTTTAAAATATTCAGATGAAGCACAACTAGGGTGGTGAAATTTTGTAATGAATCACAACGAACTCCTCACCTTGTTGCCTTTGGTTTCTTAGTGTAGCAAGTCAGTTGGGATCAAGTGTGACAACTCTTACTATGTTTTTTATTGGTAGTATTTCTTATTGCTCTAGGGTTGTTGGTGGAATAAATTATGTGAGATTGAGAGTGATGGGCCTTCGCACTATGGTTGATGGTCGCATTTCACGCTTTAGGGTTATAAGGGTATCCTGATCGGGGGTTATAGTTATGTTATTGACTGTACTCAATTAATGTTCTTCGTTTTATTCCTCCACAATATAGAACGTGGGTTGGCCTTCAAACTGGTGATGGTTCTTTCCAACTTGACTCTCCAGGTTCATGATTCAACAAGTATCTCATTTCCTTGTCTCATATTGGTATGTGGTTGTTGGTATCTCGATAATTTCTCTGTCTAGTATCAGTGTGGGGTTTTCAATGTTATGCTTAAATGTGTTCAATCAGTTATGGGTATTAGGCTTCATCCCCTTCTACAAGTCTGAGTTATTTATTGTTCCAGGGAATTGGGTTTCTGCAATTTCAATTGGCATTTCCTTCCGTCTAATTTTATTTTGATATACTAGGTCAACGCCTTTGTTAGTTACTTTCTATGAGTGTTGTTTACTAGATAGGTGGAGTCTGCGGACTTCAAGTGTCTTACATCGTGAGTGTGGTTCTAACAGTGTCTCTAAGTTTATGCCCTTACTGTGTTCTAAAGTCTTCATTTTCTTTGATATTATACTCTATTTGTGGTGTTGGGGGGATGACATATTCGTATTCGGCCTTCTTAGTCCCGATATAGTGTGTACTCTTTGTGTTTTTTTAGTTGGTTTGGGTCCTTTTTTGGGTGGTTCAAATTACCCTCTAGCTTAAGCTACCATGCCTTGTCGTCAAAGGCAAGCAAGTCGAAGAGGGGGAGCTAGGCATGTTTGTCCTCAAGATCGAAGACTCTTTGCTTGGGAATTTGTTGCCTTATATTTTTACTCTATCCCTTCGGAAATATGAAGGGAAATTCGTCAACTAGAATTGCGAGAGTTTGGAGAATGCCCTTAATTTTCTTATTCATAAATTGGAGACAAGGGCTTACAATGGCTCCTAGACTCAGGGAAGTTCAGGAAGAGGATATTGGATTTTCTACATTCCCTCTCGATTCACTAGCATTTGGATACTCTTCTTCGCATGGTTTTAAGAGATAAATAAGTGGACAGTTATAAACTCTTCTTCGAGCAGGAGGATATTAAACAACTTCTAAGGAATACTCGATATTGCCTTGATGATATTGATGCTCGTCTTAGCAGGGTGGAAGGTTATATGGTGTCGAAATAAGCTTCATGGAAGCTGTTGGACCCTCCTATAAGCACTATTGTTCCTCTTGTTGATAATCTTCAATATTTTACAATTATCTCTTCAGGTTAACAAGGATGAATGATTTTGAAGTTTATTTTCTTTTCTAGGAGTATCTATATCAGTTGCTCCTCATGTTTCCGGTTAACAAATCCAGTGATGGTATTGTGGGATAATACTTTGTTGGTTTTCAATGTCTCTCTCACCATAAGGGCTCGCTAGTGGTTTTTACTGATTGGTTCTCATCACCTCTCTTTAATTTCACTCTTCATTGTCTCTCTAACCATAAGAGTTGGCTCGAGGATTTTTGTTGGTTGGTTCTCATCGCTTTACTGGTTGGTTCTCATCGCCTCATAAAGGCTCACTCATAGTTTTTTGCTTCATGGCTATTGCATAACACTCGTTGGTTACGGGCAATAACTTGGAAAAATTGCTTCATCCCTTATTTTACTAGTGGATCGATCCACGGTACTCTCGTCTACAAGTATGTTGTTTGGGTTTTGGAATTTCCCACTTATGGTGCTGGTATTTTTGGTTCTCACTTAACATGTTTCTCTTATGTTTTGTTTGGCAGTCTAGTTTTTATGTTTTAGTTTGTGGAAGGGCCAACGATATAAGCTTTGTACGTTGATTATCTTTGCGGGCTTGATGTCATTATCTCTTGCAAGGTTTGTATATAGGATATCAATGTACAAGCTTTTATATTAATAGAAATCTCTTGCATTAGTTCACAAAAAAAAGCATGGGATTTTTTGTGAGAAGGACAATGAATTTCTTTTAAATAATAATTTGATTACTTAGTTAAACTTTTAACAAATATTTAATATATATATATATATACACACACACACACACACACACACACACACACACACACACACACACACACACACATATATATATATATATTAATTTTTAATGAATTTAACTTTTATTACGTGTTGAATAATATTAATGTCAATTTAAAGTAAGCTATTATAATATGTGCTCCTTGAAATGGGGATTTTCTTGGCGACTGAGCCATGTCAGTCTAGGTAGGACAACATTCATTCCTAACATGATTGAGAGCACCATGTGGCATTCATGCATAGCAATCTATCTCTGGGTGATTGACGTGTAAGCTAATATAGCTTGTACGACTCATGCTTCTAGAATATGCTTTGTGATTCCCCTCACCTCAAATATGATGTGCTAGTTAATGCTCATGTCACTGCCTTGTGGCTTCCCTCTGCTTTCCTTTGTCTAGAGATTCACAAATGATAGGCACAGCGATTCTCTTGCTCTCTTTTTCATTGTTGCTAGAGACTTTGGCATTGTGTTTTCCGATCCTTAGTCCACCACCATGGTTCGAGAAATAGGAAGAGCAAGATGGGGGGCAGAGGCCGAGGGCACCCTCCCCGCATTCCTTAGATTAATGACCACATGGAGCTATTTGATTTTGATATTTATGTCCATATATGTAACAGGTTGGCCTCATTAGAGGTTGAGGAACACAAAATAATAGGTGACAGACACTGGGATGTTCGGAATCTACTGGCGCGCCACCTCTGGATTATAAAGCTAGCTAGAAAGGGTGCAGAAATAAGGATGGAAGAAAAAAATTCTTAACTCAATTGAACATGTCTCTCATTATGAAATCTCTCTAGAACTATTGGCATAGAATTTTCACCTGCTCCATTAGCGTCTTCCAGTCCTTGGATAGTTCTGAGGATAGAAATTTCACCTACTAGCCTCACCCCTCTTTCCCCCGATTTCCTGACAAGTGAAGGACAAAGTAGAGGCCCTGTTGTCCATGGTTCTCCAAGCCCAAATATTGAAGAAAAGGTGTGAAACTTGAAGCAACCCCCCACCTGTGCAACCCAGACTACTGTTAAATAGCCCTCTCAACAAGACACCAAATCTTATGGTTTCCTCATAGTTGAGGAAAAGGTGGATGATGAGTCTCCAAAAAAAGCAAGGGCTGACAAATCAAGAAGCAACAAAGCACAACAAGCTCCATTTGGCTCCAAGGGCAAGTAAGTAGCCTAAACAATTTTCCTATACAACCTCCTTTTCTTTTGTTTCTCGTTAGCGCTCTACATGGCGCCAGTATTAATGGCTTTAGTTGTGATGGTAGAAATTATTTTTGTAAACTTTGTTCTAATTTTTGCATGGTATATGTTATTATGTCAAAACTCCACTCTATTAGAGGGACCATATGGTTTCCCTTTTGTTACACCATTTTTTGGTCATCTAACCTGTTACTATTAGATGGACCAAAGTACACCATGTAAGACCAATTTTACCCTAGTAAACAAGCCACTTTTTATGAAAATAACTTAGTAAACCACATTTATTGTTTATAGTTCAATAGAAACTTAGTAAAGTAATGAATAAATCCCTATTTGTTTGGTTTTCTCATGTGATAATTAATTACACACACCATTAATATTCCTAGTCATATTTAACCCAAAACAGTAAAATTAATTAGATAAATCACTATTTATCTTATTATTTTCTAGGAATAATTATTTAAAACATTATTTAAATAATATTCCTTGTTAAATTTGACTAAATCATTTATAAATAATTAAATAAATCGCTATTTATTTAATTATTACTCAACCACATTCTTAAAATAATAAATAAATCATTTATTTATTTATTATTTACAAATAAAGGGATTTGACAAAATTCAAACTCTTTTTCCCTCCAACAAAAATAATAAAATATTCCATAAAAGTTGGATCTAGATTTGGTTAATAACATTTTAATTATGCACCAATATCTAGACTAACTAGATATTTTGTTATAAATAGAAGGGTTTTTTCATTCATTCACTACCTTTTGTTCCCTAAAGATCACTCTGGATCTATACTTTTGGTCTGACTTTGATCCTCCATTATTGTCATATTTTTCTATCTTTTTGCTTGTGAGCTCCCTTTGAGTTCCATTTTTGTCTAGGTTTTCTACACCATCAAGAGAGAGAGATCTTAGATCTAAAGCGCTGAGGACATACAAGAACTCATCCCATTGAGGGGGACTGGTAACATCTTTCTATGTTCCCTTCTCAAGTGTCATAAATACAAAATTCTTTAAAAATATTCTTGTCTTGTCTATTCGATGTATGGAGCAACCCTTGCTTTTATTTGTTGTTTAATGCTTTTAACTGCATAGATGTGGATTTTGTAGCATTATTCTGGTCAATTAACTGCAGATCTAAGGAAATAGACAACCATCTTTGATGTTAGGGTTGTTTGTTATGCATAACTAAAGTGATAATTTTTTGTACGCTTGTTATTACAATTCACACTAACAACTAGCGACTCCATAAGGGTTTATACTTATGACCGTTGTTGTTTTTCAGATCCATATATGACCAACTACTTCAACCCCTAGGGTTTTTCTTCAGCTTCTTGTTTTTCTTTTCTTGATGTTGTTTTTAACCTTTAAAACCCTAAAACAGTAAAAATTCTAACTTCCGTGTGTTTCTGGGCCTATTACACAGGTGACAAGTATTAGCCGCAGCTGAGACGCCATTTTTTTCTAAAACCTGCTCCCGAGACGGCTCGAAGTGCAGGTCGCACTTTTTGGGCCAAAACCCGAGACCTCGGCTCTCAGGTAGTAGAAAACTACCAGAAAACTGTGACCTTTGCAGAAAATAGGTCAGAAACTACGACCTGAACTTTTTGTGGGAAATTTTCTGTGATTTTTCTGGGTTTGTCTGGGCTACTATTCAGGGTTGTTTGACCTCCCTCTCCACCCGTCTTGGACCTATAATTGCTCTATTTTACTCATCTAAGTACGAACCAAGCCCCTTAGGGCTTCAATACGCTTCCACCTTTTTAGGAGGAGTTTAGCTGAAGCAGTTCGTCTGAGATTTCAGTGTGTTCAGCCATTTTTTTAGATCTGATCCTGTAATGTCAGATCCATTCCACATTGGTTATTCATCCATCCAAAACACTTCTTTTCAATTTTTTTTGGTCCTCCTTTAGGGTCCCCTTTGTTTCCCTTCAGGTTGTAGCCTTTCGCCACCTTTTTTGCAGCACTTTTCCCTCTAGTTTTTTGTTGTTTTCTGCACCTATTTCCAACAGATCTGACCTTTAGATCCCTGTCCCTCTTGACTTTAGATCCATTGGTCATTTTGTGTGTTTTGAATAGTTTTTTCCCACCCATAGACTAGTTGTTGGGAATCCCTCCTCCTTGGGTTTAAATTGATGCATCTCTAGTTGTTTATTTTCTCTCATATTTAGTTTACTTTACTGTTATTTTCATATTTATTTACAATTATACAGCAAATTTTTTCTTTTTATTTTTCTCTACACACGTCTGGGTTTAAATTAAAATTAACACACTTATCACATACATGCACACCCTAAGTGAAGAGCGCCTAGTTTACACTGCCAGGCCAAGACTATAACATTGTAATCAATTGATCCTGCACCTCATTGCCCTTGTTTTGACATTGTAATCATTTGATCCTACAGCTCCTTGCCCTTGTTGGTCTCTCTTCCTTCTGTGATCCATGTCTGTTTTTCATCATTGCACCCCCAAGGCATTTATCCTAGAGACTTCTTAGCCTTCATCCTCAGTTTCCGTTAGGAATACTTACTCCTTCGCGTAGGGTTCGAGTTAGTCCTCCATCAAGTCCCCATTCTAACTTTGCTTTTGATTCATCAGGTTCCCCTTCTTGTTCTATCCCCGGTTCTCCTCCTGTCACCTTCACCATGTCTGGTTCAGGACCAAACGTTGGTAGTAGCCCTGACCCTAATGCTAGGAATACTACTAGTGGAACTGCAACATGAACTATCTCGCCTGCTCCCTTGCTCCCTTATATGGCAGGCCTCCATCTTCTTGATTTTAACTAGTTGATCAATGACCCCATACACCATGATCCTGGTTAGCTTGCTATGCCAACCAAGCTTCCTTCAGACATCCCCAAGTTTGAAGGTCTTGCTGGAGAGGATCCTACAAACCATGTTCGTTCTTTCCACATGTGGTGTTCGTCTAACTCCATCACCGATGACTCAGTCTGTCTTCGGTTGTTCCAACATACGCTTACTGGAGAATCTTCCAAGTGGTATGTCGATCAGGCTTCCTCCTCTCATATTAATTTTGCGACTCTTGCCATGGATTTTCTATCCTACTTCCAGATTCCCCTTCATTATGACACTGGTACCAAACTTTTAAACTCTTTTTGTCAATCGTCTGCGACCTGCCTATCCGATCATGCTTAGGAATGGCAGAGAAGAAAGAGCCTATGTCGAGCCCCTACCTTCGAAGATCGTGTCTACATGGAATGGTTTCTCATATCCCTTTTTCATGCTATTGGAAAAGATGTCACATCTCATTTCCCTCAGACCGAAGAAGCTGCCCTCCAAATTGCGTTGAAATATGACTTGATCTACGCATAGTCTGGTTATGTTTATATCGTCTTATCTGATCTCCCTAGACCCGGTGGTGCCAACGCACCCGGGGCATCCCATGTCATCGACAGTATCGTTGGAGCCCTTTCTCATCCGTACACTCATCCTCCGATGGGTTATGGTTTCCCTCAGGAAGGGGCCAACTCCTCCAGCACTTTTTTCCCTCCCAGTAGCATGTATCTAGGATACGACATGCCTCCTCCTTTTTCCCAACCTGTTTACCATAATGTTGCCCAACCTCCTTATTATTTGTATCCACAACCTGGTGCTCCAGCTCCTCCATCATAATCACCTCAGCCTCCCTTTCCTTCTCAACCCCCGCAACAGTAGCCACCACCCCCTTAGGGTCAGGTGTATGCACAGCAGGGTGCGACTAATCCTCCTACTTCCAAAAAGAAGAGGAAAGGGAACCAAAACCAATCCGCCCCAGGTAATCTAGGACCCAATCGCCAAGGTAATGCACCTAACACAACAACCCAACAACAGGGCACTCAGCCCAAGCAGGACATGCCTGTTCGCATAAACAAACCTTGTTCTTGATGCAGTGTTTATGGTCACTACACCCACAATTGTCCTCTTTTACCTTAGATGCGTCAGATGTGGGATGCTCAAGCAGCATCCCAAGGAAAACAAGCCTCCCCTTCAGTTCCTCCCAATGCTACACCTATACAACCGGCTCTGTTTACCAATCCTTTCCCCCATCAAGGATTCGTGGCTACCCAACCCCCTGAAAGTCAGGCGGCCTCTCAACCTCCTCTATCTGGTACCTTTGATTACCAGATCCTCATCATGAACTCAGAACAACCCATTATCGTTGACCTCAACCTTCAAACTCGGTCTCGTCAGTACAACTAGCCCCCCGCTACGTCTGCACGGAGCCCCCTTCTTTAGGTCCCACGAAGCCTCTTTCGACACCCAATAGCCCTTTATTGATCCCTCAGTCTAAGGAAGAGGTTCATACCAAGATTCCCAATGGGCCATTATGTCGTAACGCTGCTTCTGGTAAAGCTACCCATTCGTATAGTATAGTAGATGACTTGGCGCAATCCTTTGCTGCCATGTCAATGCTAGAAGTCCTCCAGTCGTGCCCTTCACAACAAAAAGGTCTACTAACTGCCATGGGCGTTGTGGATCCTTCAGATGATCGTTTGATTATCTTCAATGTTGACTGGTCAGAACATCCCCCCCTTCCTGCCTCTATCACCTTCCACATCCTTGTCAAGATCCGGAATGCCAACGTCTCCCGGTGTATCATTGATGAGGGGGCATCCACCTGTGTGATGTCTACTTCGGTTTGGAAGCAACTCGGATCTCATGAGTTAGCCCCTTCCACTACCACCCTCCGAGTGTGGGATGGCCACTCTTCCCAACCCCTTGGCATGTTCTGCAATTGTCCTATTACTCTTGCGGGCAAGACTGTTTGTGTTGACATATAAGTCATTGATGCCCCCTTAGACTACAACATTCTATTGGGTCGTAGCTACACTTATGCGATGTTTGTTGTCCCATCTGTGGTTCACTGTAAGATGTGATTTTCTCACAATGGAAAGATTGTCACCATTGACTAGTTGACATATTACGAACCAAAGTCTCAGACCTCCCTGAGTCCATCATCTCTTCGGTGACCAATAAACAAATAGTCGAACCTTTGACCAATGTCTCACTCGGGGTCTACAAAGACTCCTCTTTGCTTGGTTCATTCCCTAGTCTCCCTCCTCCTATCTATGATCCTAGCTCGTCGAACATTTGCATGATGCAATCGTCTTGGTCTGACCTCAAACAGACTGGTTCGACTAGTCAGCAGCCCCGCCCCCCGCAACCTTCTCCTAACACCTCGAACCAGCCTTAAGGACCCCCTCCTCAAGGTCCCTCATCTGCAGTTGGTATCCATGAGCCTATCTACCCTCCTGGAATGGTTCCTCCTAGCCTTAACCATCTCGGAGTTGTCCCGCCTATCCATTATCCCTCTAGTTAGATACCGTTTCTAACTCCCCCTCCTGGAGTATTTTCGATACCTATTATGGCTACCTTGTATCTTCCTAACATGACCCTGGGGATCCCAGTCTGGTACATTGATCCCCCAACCACTATCCCTCTTGGTCATCCCAAACCTTATACTGCTTTGACCCTAGTCCAACCGGTTGCCATGACCCCTCCCTTTGCTTATGTGCCTCAGCCACCTCAAAAAGAACCTACTCTTGTTGTGAAAGCTTCAGGTGAGGGGGGAAAAGCTCGCAAGAAGGCACCTAAAGACAAGGCTGCCTAGACAACCCCAACTCCTCCTCTACCTCCAAAGTGCACCCCCCCCCTCGTGTGCTTTGTGTGATGTTATCGGTCATGCCACCCATCATTGTCCTGAATTGCCTCGTATCAAGCCCATGGTTAATGTCGTGTTTCCTGAGTCTAAGGTCCCTGAAGCCTCTGTTTCTTCCTCGAATACAGCCATAACCCCAAGACTGTTCACACCAACCACCCCTGTGATTTGTGTGATCTCCATGGCCATTATACCCACCTTTTTCCCCACCTCAAGCATTACCGCACCTCTTTGGAGGTAGTTTGGGAGTACGAGATTGAACAGAACCAGTTCGCCTCTCCCATCCTCACGTAATATGCTTCAGGCCAAACTGAGGATACCTCTAATCCCATTGAAATCCCCCCTCCTGATGTCAAGATGATGGAGTCTTTAGCCACTATCCTCTACCTATCATCATCCATGAGATCCACGGTGGAAGATCCCTCCGAGACTCCCCCTTCTGTTTCGCTTGACCTCCCTTCAACGATCACCCTGGGCTCAACATCAGTGGATCCCTTATCTGCTTTTTCTTCTGTCACCCCAACCCAGAAAATTATTCCATTTTCTTCATATATGCAGTACCAAAAGAGATTGGTAATCCTCCCTAACCTTTCTCGAACTGCAAAACCATAATGTAAACAAATGGCGAACCACATCCTAAAAATGTGTTTAGATTCCCCTTTTCTAAATACATTTTGCATGACCATAACATGCTTGGGGGCACCTATGCCCCTCAACCATAAAAATACCAGCTCTCAGCCAAAAACAACATTGAAACCCCCTTTCTCTAACAAGTCATACTTTTCAGGTCATTTCCTGGGACAAGTCACAATTTTCTGCCTAGTACCTGCTACCCAAGTCGCAGAACAGACCCCAAAAAGTGTGACCTAGCTTGTTCCTAGGCTCTGGGTGCCAAATCTGAAACTTTAATCCCCTGAATTGAAAGAGTATGGTTAGGCCTCTTACCTACAATTGACGGATCTTGATTCCAGCGGTCAGTTTGTCTGCTACGATCGCTGCAATATTTAGGGCCTTTTCTCCTCTCTACATTCATAACAACTACACTTGCAAATGAATCAAATTGGAGGGAAAATGCCTTATTAAAAGAGAAATCCCAAATTTTTCTTTCGCCAGCTGCGGCCAAACCGTAGCTCGGTTTGACAAACCATCAGCACCGTTGGAAAGCTCTCACCGAGATCTCAAATGGGTATCCTTTAGTTTTTTGTGATTTGATAGGACACATTTTTTCCAAGAAGGGTCACTTCACCACTTCTCAAAATCGAATTTCTTCACTTGCAACACTTGTACTTGGGGCACCACTTTTCCTTCATACTTGTCCATGCTCGTGTAAATTTTCATCATGAGTAACCGTCTTGTACTCATGTTTTTATGGTCCCCACTAGGCCTGTTCTATGTGGCAGCATCATCGATTCCCCCTTGTTAGAGCATCCGAGTTGAGTCATCATCGCATCCATGGAGTATATCCCATGTCCCTTTGTATCCCGCTATAGTCCTCCATTCTTCATTTCTTTGTTCCTCTCTTGTGTTGCACATTTTGGCCTCCAGTCATAATGTCCCCTATCCCCTCCAGTGTTGAGTCAGTAGCTGCCAGGTCATCCATGCCCTTTATGCTCTAACAAGGGAAGTCGTTAGCCCGCTGCCGATACCCCATTCCTACATGCACACCAGGAGGGTGGAGTCGGTGAAGTAAGACCTCTGTCGACATCAGCTTATTCATTCCAGAAGACAGGTCTAGATGGCGGTGTACCTTGGTTCCAGCTTCCACTCTTGTTCCGTGCCTTGGATTAGGCAAAGGGACTCTTTATTTCCCTTTGACTTGATTGTTTCTCAGCTCCAACTCCTTATGGCATGATCGAGATCCGAATACTTGATGGTTCAGTGATGCAACAGATTGTATCGGTGATTCCCGAGTGTGTGTGAGATGTTTTAGACCTCATGAGGGGGTGGCCCTTCAGGTAGCCCCCCACATATCCGGATGAATTCTCTACTACATCCTTGGATGCAGCTTCATAGATTTGATGGTTTTGGCATCAACCAATTGCAACGCCTCTTTAGTTTGCATGTATCACTTAGATTTTTAGAGCCCTTTCCTATTTTACAGGGCCTCTTTGGTTGTACTTATATCTCATGTACTCAGATATTATTATATAAGTCATGGATGTTTTCCTAGGTGTAGTATGTATGTGGGATCCATTATTATGTTTTTATCTAGCCCATGTTTATGCCATCATGTACTATATAGTTCAGTTCCTTGTTTACTAGATGCATTATTCTTTGTACTTTGTTATCTCGGTGGGCATAGGTATGCCTCCCCTGCCTCAGGTAGAACAAGTACTCACTCATGAAAGAGACTTGTCACACCTGTAAGTCTCGCCTCCTCAGGGTCTTGTCCTCTAGCGCTTTATTCTACCTTAGATTTCTCTCTTTCTGACTCCCCCTTCGGTGTCTAATGATTGAGTTCTTACAACGTACTTCAGTCATACGATTAGCTCCTAACGCTCGCATTCTGGGGGTCAATCTGTTACACCAATTTTTGGTCATATAACCTGATACTATTAGATGGATCAAAGTACACCATGTAAGACCAACTTTACCCTAGTAAAATTGTTTTTGCTATCAAAAATAACTTAGTATTCCATAATTTATTAAGTTGTTTATGGTCTAAGAGGAAATCCCATGAGGAAATATAGAATAAATCCCTATTTGTTTGGTTTTCCTCAAGGGATAATTAATTAAACCACAATTTAATTAATATTCCTGGTCATATTTAACCCAAAACAGGAAAATTAATTAGATAAATCACTATTTATCTTATTATTTTCTAGGAATAATTATTTAAAACATTATTTAAATAATATTCCTTGTTAAATTTGACTAAATCATTTATATATAACTAAATAAATCATTATTTATTTAATTATTACTCAACCACATTCTTAAAATAATAAAATAAATCATTTATTTATTTATTATTTACAAATAAAGGTATTTGGCCAAATTCAAACTCTTTTTCCCTCCAACAAAAATAATAAAATATTCTATAAAAGTTGGATCTAGATTTGGTTAATAATATTTTAATTATGCACCAATATCTAGAATAACTCAATATTTTGTTATAAATAGAAGGGTTTTTTCATTCATTCACTACATTTTGTTGCCTAAAGATCATTATGGATCGATACTTTTAGTTTGACTTTGATCCTCCATCATTGTCATATTTTCTATCTTTTTGCTTGTGAGCTCCCTTTGAGTTCCATTTTTGTCTGGGTTTTGTACACCATCAAGAGAGAGAGATCTTAGATCTGAAGCGTTGAGGACATACAAAAACCCATCCCATTGAGGGGGACTGGTAACATCTTTCTATGTTTCCTTCCCAAGTGTCATAAATACAAAATTCTTTAAAAATATTATTGTCTTGTCTATTGGATGCATGGAGCAACTCTTGCTTTTATTTGTTGTTTAATGTCTTTAACTGCATAGATCTGGATTTTGTAGCATTTATTCTGATCAACTAACTGCAAATCTAAGGAAATTGACAACCATCTTTGATGTTAGGGTTGTTTGTTATGCATAGCTAAAGTTAGTTATTTTCGTACGCTTGCAATTAAAATTCACACTAACACCTTTCAGGGGAAGATGGTGCACTCTCAATTCTTCTTAGTTTGGCCTCTATTCTAGGTGTCACAGTGACTCTTGGAATGTATTCTATGTAATAAATTTTAGCTAATAGAAAGTTGGCTACTTGCTTACAAAAAAAATGATATTATAATATGTAATTTTGTATTTAATAATTTTTTTTTTTGTAAATTAAAATACTTCATATT
The DNA here is from genome assembly GCA_034641835.2 of Pinus albicaulis. Taxonomy (NCBI): domain Eukaryota; kingdom Viridiplantae; phylum Streptophyta; class Pinopsida; order Pinales; family Pinaceae; genus Pinus; species Pinus albicaulis. The sequence continues at coordinate 1,126,020,230 of CM076579.1, read as the reverse complement.
ATCTTCAGAAGCATAAATACATCATAGGAAACGAGATGTCTAGACAGATTAAATCCATATCAATCTCTATCATCGTATAGAAAAGGTATCTACTAACTCGACCAAAACATAAAACACAATACCATTAAAGGCCATGGAATCACCATAAACATTACAAAAACTAACATAAGCTACAAATATAGTGATGAGCACCTGGACTTCAGGCCCAACAACACCATCACCTAAGAGAACATAAAAAGACAACCCTCATGCCATGACCAAAAGGCCATCGGACAACAAGGAGGAAACCCCAAACATTAGCAAAAGGAGCGACCCACCACACTAAAACAAGCACTCGCCCATTTCCCAAAAATTTGATCCAGTCACTAAGAATCTTCCTTATAACACCCCAGACACAAAAATCATCTTTGAAGGTTGAAGTTTGAAGCCACAATAAAAAATTTAAAGCATGTAGTCGTGAACCATCTAAGTTGATGCCATCTTTAATTAAGAAGACTGCCACAAGGCCTTTCACAGACCACCTAAAAACCAATAGGATAACCTCGAAATTCACCCACCACCTTTCACACATACTAATCATTCTCAGAAGAGGATATGTTGGTTGGAGCCAGAGCACTAAAACTAGGGGGGTCAATATGTTCTCCCCCCTCTAAATCACAAGCTACATGTCTCTCCACATGCATCAAACAAACATTTATCTTGTCCAAACAAGACCTAAGGTTCCTCAACATTATCTTCACATATTCTACAGAGGCAAAGATGTTATACTTTTCCACCTGCTTATCTCTCAAAACCAACCCTAGAAGCCTTTTCATTTTCCAATGCAACACCACTAAGTTCAAGTACTGCTTATGCCTTCCCCTGGTGTGGCCAAGGTCTGATACCCAACCTAACATGTCTTCCAATAATTATAAGTTTGACAGAGACTACCTCTCTTCGCCTACTTTAATGTCCAACTCATGAATCTCCTGGCAAGTCTCAGGTGGAATAACATTAATGTAAGTCACCACAGAGTAATGGGAAAAAATATTGCACCACCCTCTTGCTCCACCCCCTACCTAGGCGACATTGTAGAGTCATAGGAGGGTTCTACAATTTCCCTGCAAGCTTACCTCTACTTGCGAAAGGGCACAAGGACCAACTCGACCCTACTTTGTCAAAATCTGGATTCAAACAAATAATTTTTTCACAGAAACACCAGGAAAATAAACTGACTTTTGATGAAGACTTTCTCGACAGAGAGATGGACAAATTTATATCGCCCAGAGACTCAACCCCCTTTACCATTAATTACACCAAACTATACCCTAGGACCAAGACACTATTGCATCCCAAATCCCACAGAATGTTTACCAAACCCAACCCACAACAATTGGCAAGCATTGCTATAAAAACCACACATACCACCCTTCGACTTAAAACCAAGCCACCCAATTCCCCGAGAAGAAACAAACCCACCGCTTGATACCAAGCCAAATTCACAAACCCATAAAAAACCCCAGTCTCTAGGACACAAACCAAAATTATCCACTGAGACATTAAACCCAGGAAAAATACACTCCCAAAAATACGCAACACAACATACAATTTTGACCAAGGCGAGGCCAACAAGAGCATACAAACTTACCACCTTCCCATGCTAGTGAAAATTCTAGGTGAAATCCTCCAACTCCTCGCATGACCACTCAGATCCAGATATATTCTCATCATGCAACCAAAATGTGGTGGCTCGAGAGAATTCCACTCTTACGAACGACCCTAGCACCTTCCTCTTCACCGTAAATTCACCACTAGCAAGTCCAACATTGTGACTGCACCAAGGCGATGAGGGACTTGCCTTCCTTCCCAAAGACTCTCCTCCAAAATAAGCTACAATTGGACAGCACCAAGGTGGCAAGGGACTGACTGCTGTTTCAAACCAACTAACGCAAATGCCTGCACGTCCTAGCCCCGCCATTGCAAATCCCCTTTTCCAACTAGAGGGTTGCATGCTCATGCATGCGAGGCACCAAGTGATACTCCTTTCATTAATGTGCAATTACTCCAACAAGGGTGGAGGGCACATTGCCCCACAACCCACTAATTCCAACATAACACCCCCATCATGGGTTATTTAATAAATATTGATTTATGCTTGTGTATTGTATATTTTATTTTTTACATAAATGTATTAATTTAAATTTATACTTTAAAATAATTAATGTATGAGATTTTTTATTGCCAAGGAGAATGAATTTATTTTACATAATAATTTTATTACTTAAATTTATATAAATCTAAGTATTGGTTTATTTATATATATAAAAAAAAAAATATTTGTATTATATATATATAGTATAGATTTATGTTAATATTGGATTTATAAGTGTAGAGAGGGATCAAATCTCTTGAGGTACAAATCTTTTTCGGAGTGTAAAACTTGAAAAGGGGTTTGTGTAGAAAATTTGAATAATTGATATATTATTCACCGAGATTCTCCTGATCACACACTATTTTATCTTCATGCACAATACATAATCTCTTCTACCATTGATCATTAATTGCGGAAATAAAAACAATCGCATGCGCACATTAAAACCATAAACAATCACACATATGAACACAGTATTTCATGGGAAAGATTAAAGCTGAAAACCCCCAACTATCTGTATATTATATGTCATAGAGATCATGTAACAATCATTGTACAAAGCTTCTCACAAGCTCTCAGCACAACCTCCAATTGCTACACACTAATCAAGCTAGATCTAGCAAAACACATGCTCTAATCTCTGCCACCTGATAGCCAGCCTCTATTGCGTAATCAATGTTGTAGGATGGCTCATTAAATAACTTGAACCACCTAGCTTGTACTGCGCAATCCTCATGGGCTTCTCCAATCACTGGTTGTTGCAAATATGCAACAGTATAGTCACAACGGATAGTTAACCTGCTCTTTCACCTATCTCTGCACTGGTCTCCACTGAAACTGTCCATGCACTGAAGTTAACTGATGTATTCTTTAGTTGATTAATGAGTTTATAATTAGTGAATTAATTAATAATTAATTCACACCACTCTCCACTAGTGTACTAATCAGTTAGACTAAATACAACTAGTTCAACTATGTTTAGATTAGTTAAACTGAACACAACTCCATTAACTCCTCAATCAACTCCACCAAACTCTCTCACATGAGTTCTAACTAAAGTATCCATGCAATAGCTCCACTTAACCCTCAGGAATAGCGTAATTCCTTCTGTCAGCTCCTGTGCCACATCTGTGCACTTAACTGAAGTGCTCCAAGAGAATAAGATAATGTTTATAGTCCAAATATTATTAAGAGCTAATAATATTAGACATATCTATTTTTAGACTGGCAATCTAAAAATAGATTCCGCCCAATATGTCTAAAAATAGAAGTCCATCTATTTTTTTCGACTTGACCAACCATCCACAAATAGCATCCTGCAACTCATAGAACATGATCCATATGTCTAAAAATAGACATAGTCTAAAAATAGACTTTGCGCCAAAAATAGCCTGCGGGCCCACTTAGTGAAGGCGACTTTTTTCCACTAAGCTCGTCATCTTGTTGCAATCTCAACAGTTTGCACCTAGAGAGAATTGATTTCTCTAAGTACTTAACCTCCACATTGAAATATTTCATTTATAACTCCACTTGAAATTTCCTATAATTTTATTTGCAAGAATTTTTCAAATCTCAATTACTTTATCCTTCTTTATAAAATTCATATAAATTCATGTTAATTTATATGGACACTAAAATATTTTATTCACGCCTTTTTTTTTGTTATTAATATAAATTATTTAAATAATGAATGTAGCCTTAAAAAGTTGGAATTATACAAAATTTAGAATTTTGTTACTTTCAATTAATTTATCTCTTTGTAAAGTTCATTCAAAATGAAGGTGGAAACTGAAGCATCTTATTTATGGTGACATTATGTTTATTTTTTTGTTATTACTCTATTTTAATTTGTTAAATATTATTTTACTAGCACAACCATATAAATTAAATGGTGAAATGCCTATATGCATCAATCCATATGAAGCATTAAAAAACTTACTACATGATAAATCTCAAGTTGCTAAAAATTAAAAAATCATAAAAACTAACTAAATCTACTATCCACCTAATAATTATTGATGGTTAAATTAAAATTCTAGAAGCCTTGTTGCAAAACAAATACAACATAATTAATAAAATTACAATGAATTTATTTGAAACAAGGTTAGTAGTTTTGATGCAGCATAGTCCTTGCTTCTACCACTAATTAATTTATCAAGGCAATGTGGAATCCACATTTCATCATTAGTGTGGGGTTTGCATTTCATCCTTATTCGAGAATGTTTTTCGTACTTACAATATGTCATTATTTCCACCTCCACACACGCACAACGAAATCCACCTTCACACATCTTCTTCTGCTTCCATACAGGTAGTTGTTTTGTCATTTATTCGTTATTAACTACTAACCATTTTTCCTCTCATTCATAATTATTATCTGTTTTAATTAAGACGGTTAATATTTTCTTAAAATAGGAAAAGGCCAATCGACTAAAATAAAATAAAATAAGGCTCCCTTTTGATTAGAAGGCTCCATTTTTCATTTTTATTGCGCTATGCACTATGAAGAGGAGCTCTCCTTGGTCCAACACAGTGAGGAAGCTTGAAGGAGGAAGGATGAAGGCTTCAACCTTCATGACTATGCCATGTGCCCTAAGGGAAAAAGAGGAAAACTTGAAAGTGTAGTTTGACTAGTAAAGTGTTGAGAGGAAACATCCTTCAGCCTTCCTTACTGCGCCATGTGCTCAAAGGAAGGGTATAAGAAAGGCTGGGGTGAAAAACTCATTGGAAAGGGGGAAGGTGAAAGCTTCAATCTTCAAGACTGCGCCATGTGCTCTAAGGAAAAGGAGACTTCTAGGAGAGTGTAGTTTGAATGGTCAAAGACATGGAGGAGGCTTCCTTCAACCTTCCCTACTACACCATGCACTCTATACGAAGAGACTAGGGAATGCTTGGGCACAAAGCACATTGGGGAAGGGGGAAGCACATGGAATACAACCCACTTTTCTTCAACAAGGGTTCATTGTTTCTTTGGAGTGCACTTTTCATCGTAGGATAGCCCAGTTTGACCCAACAGTGGGAGCTTTACCATATGGAGTGTGCTTTTAATTGAGGGAGACCATAGGAAGGAAACCACTTCACCTAAGAGGGTTTTCACTTCATTGGGAAGGTACAATGGTTTTGCATTACATGCTTTTCCTCCGCAAAAGGGTGGAAGAGGTCCATGTTGTTAGCTAGGAGAAATTTATGTATCATGCAAGGAAGAGGTGACCAAAACTCAGTGTAGTGAGTCAGTATGAGCAAGAAGAATTAGGTGACTGCCCCTCGGAGGATCATAATGTGCAACAATTTTGAGAAGATCTTGAGGAGGACTTAGTGCACCAACCTTGGTGAGTAGGATTACATCATTTAGGCCCAAGAACAAGTTCAAATCCTCACTTGGTAAGGAGGTTGATTCCTTCACAACTTTCACTAGGCTGAAGGACCAAGAAGGGCTCCAAAATGGCTAAGTGTGAGGCTGACAAAGAATAAGTTGTGTATAAGAACTTTTGGTTAAAATCACATGTAAGAAAATTACGTTGACGTGTTTCGAACTAGCTAGTGTGGTTCATCATCAGGTTAAGATGATGAACCACATTGGCTAGTTCAAAACGCGTCGACAAAATTTCCTTACATGTGATTTTAACCGAAAGTTCTTATACACATTTTATGGATCACAGAATCCAAATTCCTAATAAAGAATAAGTTACGACAATAGTGACAAATGTAAGAAAAAGGTGCGATAAGATGTAAGAATGTGTCTAGAGCATATTCTAATGATATGTAGGACCATGTAATGCATAAGGGTGTGACATAACAAACTTTGGTGATATGGAAAGGCGTGACACACATAAGAGTGAAAACAACAAAAGCAGCACCTGCTACAGGAGGAAAACATGGAGATGACACTTGCAAAATGTGAACGACCTTGAAAGAAACACATGCCAAAGTGACGATAACATGAAAATGACACTTATTAAAGTGGAATCAAGCAAAAGTGACAACCACATATGTGAAAGTGACACTTGTGAAAGCAAAGGTGCACTAAAAGTGACAGTTAGGAAAACTCACTGAAACAAAAGTACAAACACAACAAAAGTGAGGGGCACTGTCAATAAAGATGTGCACTGACTATTGACATGAGTTGAACATCACACAAGCATTTTATTGATGGGTGGTGCTATGTCTGTTTAATTCAACAAAGACTGAGCGTGTGTGTGCAAGTGACTTGACAGTTTAAAACTAGGAAGAAGACTTAAATTCTTTACAAATGACCATGGAGTAACCATAAGACAAAAAACCGTAAGATTATTAGTAGGCTCCAAAATTCAATTGTGGGGAAATTTTTGGAGGGTGTTGATCGTAGCCTCAACACATGGCTATCCAAGAAATGGCAAGGAAAAGCTAAAACCACTATCAATCCAGGAAAAAATCAATGCCAATGACAACACATAATCGAAAAAATCACATGCATATACCATGCATCTAGAAATCAACAAGGAAATCACACATGCAACCTATTACCTGCAAAGCAATCCAGTTGTAGCTGCTGATCCATTTGTTCCCTTGCACTTTCCTACTTTCCTTTGTCTTTTTTCTCCAAACCAATGTATGCCAAATTGCTCCAAGAATGCTCCAAGATTTTTCTAAGTGTGTGAGAGTGTGAGAGAATGAGAGAATAGAAGAGAGCTCCACCCTAAAACTGTCAAAAGGCTGTGAACAGATCCTCAGAACCCTTTTTAATATTGAGGCCTCTGTTTTCTTCATTTTCCTTCATTTTCCCTTCAATTTCCCATCCATGCAAATATGTGTCTCTTCACCTTCCTTTTCTCCTATTTTCATTTATTTCATAAATATATTGCCAATTATTTCCACTCTTCCTTTGCCAATTCCTTTCCAATTTTCATAGCCATTTATTAATCACAAGCGATGCCCATCGCTATGTTTTTCACAACATTCATCTTGGAATACATGTCCCATGACATTGGTCTTATATTTTATTTTATTTACATGGAAAATCAACCCCAAGTTGTTATAAAACCCTCCCCCTTGGGGGAACACCATCCTCAGTGTTCTATGACACCTATGACCAACAAAATAAACTTGATCATGTAGCATATTTCTTGAGAAAAGACAAATTTCCTTTACTTTATTTTCCTATATTTTCTAATTACTGAAAATAAAACATACTACTCATGGAGCTTTATAACATAGCTCGATGCGGTATTTAAAATGAAAAACTACTACAAACCATGACCAACATGAAAAACATGAAATCATACCACTTATTGGAGCTTTATAACATAACTTATTGCAACATCCATATACATATACATATACCAAAAACTCATTTTCTCGAACCAACAAATTATGAAGGATACATAGCCCACATCTCACCAGTCATCTTCCATGTAGCTTCATTGGGCCCAAATTGCTTCCACTATACTTTAACCTGCTTGATTGCTTTGTTCCGGAGCATGAGTTGTTTCCATTGTAATATGCATTATGGTTCTGGATGGAATTATCCCTTTGGTTCCACCTGCAACACAAACCAATCAATCACACAGTAAACATCGTGGACATACTTCTTAAGCAATACATCATGTATTTTCACTGTCGAGGTCAATGCAAGTCAGTAGGCCACTAGTCCAATCCTCTCAAGGATCTCAAAAGGCCCATAATACTGAGGTTCCAACTTAGCACATAATCCAATCCTCAAGGAGCTCCTCTTGGGCTTGATGCATAAGTACACATGTTCCCCAACTTGAAACTCCTTAAATACCCTTCTTTGATATGAATAACTCTTCTGCCTATCATGTGTTGCCTTCGAATTCCTCTTAATACTCTGCATTTCTTGTTCCATATTATCCAACATATCCAGTCCAATCAACACCGTGTTTATTGGATCACTCCAACTGATAGGATTATTCCAACTCCGCCCATAGAGCACCTCAAACAAACTCTTCTTCAAATATTCATGATACCCATTATCATATGCAAAATTAACGAGTGGAAGATACTCTTCCCACTTCCGTTGTTGATGCATGACAAACATCCTCAAAATGTCCTCAAGAATCCCATTAACCTTCTTTGTTTGTGGATGGTAAGATGTACTGAAAGCCAACTCTATCCCCAAGCCTGCAAACAACTCTTTCCAAAACATGGAAGTGAACTTGGCATCTCTGTCGGATACAATATTCTTAGGAATGCCATGCAATATCACTATCTCCCTGATGAAAATTTGAACTACCTCGCTAGTTGAATTCATAGACTTAACAGTTGATCTCGAGATCAACATTTTGGTAAAAAATGAAAGTGCTAAAAATATTTGGAAAATAGTGTCAATTCGTTGTGTTTGTTGTTATGATTCCAACGATGCTTGAATATCCTTAATCCGATATCGTATGAAAAATATATGATGTTCTGAAGTTTTTGACCAACAAAAAAAAAAATTCCAGGTAGGCTGACTATGTTGATGTCATGATGACATCAACATGCCTATTGGGCATATGGCGGACCAACCACAACTCTCCAAATGTTGGGTTCATGAAGGTCCAATTGGTTGCATTTGATTGGTCAAGTGTTTTAGTGGCCCAGTGGGAAGTTGCCACGTGGCCCAACTGGAGGCTGCCACGTGGTGCCTCCACATTGGTCAAAATTTTTTTAATTGAGCTCGGAGGCCTCATTGGGGATAGATCGTGTGACCTGCTTCCCATAGACTTCGTGCTTTACCGTTGGGCTATGATAATGGTTCTTAGTAAACCATGTTTGCCACATATATTTAAAGACCACGTGTTGGCATGTTTTGGAAAGGGATCGGGCAATGAGTCTTGATCCTTAGTCATGTTTACTCTCCATAGGACCTAGAGTAAGCATAGCTGAGGAGTGGAGACCAATCCCTGGTCAAAGGTTCAGTCCATAGGATCGAGCGGTGAGGAGTTAAGGGCTCAGTGGAGAGGGTTGGGCACTTAGCCCTAGCTCTGGTGACGACCACAACCATGAGATCTTGCGTGTGCTAAGGGAGGAGATATTGGAGTGGGGTAGGGATTCAGCCCTAGCCCCTAGTGCCATGGTGCACCATGCGACCTAGTGTGGATCTAGGTTTGACAGGGGCAGAGTTTAAATATTGGCCCCAGGTCACTATACCAATGCATAACTGATGAACAAAGTCCAGGAGCTAGCCAGGTGGGGGCTGGCAATTGGCCCTGAACCCCGGCCACATCACACTCCATGCTACCACCTACCTGATGGAAAACGAGCCTATTAAGCGGGGGTAAACCATTGGCCTTGGCCCCTGACCTTATAGCGCACCATGTGGCCTTATTTTTGTGCCTACGAGGTTATTGGGCGAATTAAATAAGCGACAAAATGCACCGATTGTGGGCGAAATTGTCGCCTCCAGAACTATTTAAAGGGTAAAATTTTCGTACAGTTAGCAGGTTCAGCCAAATTGAGGGATGAATAATAGAGCTATGTTGGGAGAGCCATAAATTGCTCATTTTTCAACCTTTCTGAGCTCAAAAAGAGCCTAGATAGGGGTTTTTGGGCATTATGAGTCCATTGGCAGCCTTCGTTTACTGATTGGATCATTTTTGGAAGGACTTTATTCAGGTTTGAGTCTTTTGGTTCCATGTACAATAAGTGGTTTGAAGCAGTTTTGAAGGCCTTTTGTGCATGGAGAGGACCTTGTAGGGTTTTTCCAAGCTTCATGTTTTATCTGCAGCAATTGTGACTTCTATGGTGAAACTTTTATTTATCTTTTCTCATTATGTATTTTTGAGGAAATATCTCTTTAGTACTTCAATGTGGAGTTGTTGTAGATGTTACACTCAATTTTTAGATGGAGTACAAGGTCTTGATGTGAGAGCCCTTTTCATGTTGACTGTTTCATGGTTGATCGTAGGTGGTCATGTTTTTTTTAGAGTGAGAATTATTTGCAATAGAATTGAAGGGGAAACAAGCCACTCATTTGTCAACAATTTTCATGTACTATTTTACCACTGAAATATGTGGAGCGGTCTAGCTGTGTTATCATGCTTGGAGATGTAGCCCAGGAGGGTTGAAATCCAACATCAAATTATGTTTTTCCTCTCTTCATTATTGCTATTTTGGGTTGCATGTGGATAGGTTGTTTGTTTTAAAGTTCATATGAAAACTAACTCATTATCCTTGAAGATATTATAAAACTTGTTTACATAAGACCCATTTTATTTACCTGCAAAGCGTCAAAGGACGGTCAGTTTTTAGGAAGGATAAGTTCTCCTCTAATTTCATATCAATGACAATGAAGTGAGCTACCTTACTTAACCTAGCAACCATAATAAATCATGTTACTTTGATTTCCTTGACAAACATGTAATTAAGTCTATGGAAATCACTTTCCATTTCCACTTTGGAATCAAAATCTAATGTAATAAACCACCTAGATGCTTACACTCTACTTTTACCCGTTGAAAATATAAACATCTCGCAACAAACTCAACCACCAATTTCTTCAAGTTCGTCCAATGATGGAATTTCTTAATTGTTGTCAATGCCTTCTGATATCCTAGGTGACTTGAATATAGTTTAACATGAAACTCCCTCAAAATAAGCTTCTTGAGCTCACTGCTATGCAGTTTCAGTATAGAAATCATGTTCTTGAACCCTGCCAAGCCATATTATATGATATGATACTCCTAATCCATGTTACATTCACCCTGTTGTTATAACATGTGCCTCAGTTGTGTATACCTGTCATCATGCTATCTTGCTTGCAAGATCCGCTCCTACAAATCTATCCCATAATAAATCACTGCTACAATGTGATTCACCCGCACTCTTCTACTAGGATCATCCACAACTTTTTTCTCCTTTCCCTTAATGCACCTAATCTCAAAATAAAACTCACTGCGAGTAGCCAACCATATAGCTTGCCTAACTTTCAGATTAGGTTGGTTAACAAGTACCTTAGCCCATTGTGATCACTCATTAGAAAAAAACTTCTACCAAGAAGATAATGTCTCCACGCCTTCAATGCATGAATGATAGTTTCCAAATCAAGATAATGCATCACGTAGTTTTGCTCGTGCTCATTCAAATTCCTTGACTCATATCATACTACCTATCCTTCATGCATCAAGACTTCACCAAGACCTCTCTTGCAAGCATCTGTACATACCACAAACTCTTTATCAAGATCTGCAATCTTCAAAATCGAAGAATTTGTAAGAAAATGCTTCAACTGCTGAAAACTAGATGCACACTCCTCCATCCATTCAAACTTCTTTCCTTTTACTTGCAAAGATGTAATAGGATAGGAAATCCATGAGAAGTTCCTGATGAACCGCTTGTAATAACCTACTAGTCCCGTGAATGATCTGATCCCATCCACATTTCTAGGAGTTTCCCGTTCCATGATAGCTCTGATCATTTCCAGATCCACTGCTATGCCTTCCTTGGAAACAACAGGTCCCATGTAATGAACTTTTGTTTGAAAGAAACTGCACTTACTAAGCTTGGAATACAACTAATGCTCTCTCAACAATCTTAACACTGCTGGTAGGTGCTCTGCATGCTCTTCCTCATTTTTAGAATATTCAATATGTCATCAATGAATACTATCACAAATTTGTCCATATAATGACGCAATACACTATTCATCAAACACATAAAAGTAGTTGGAGCATTAGTAAGACCAAAAGGAACTACTACAAACTCATAATTCCCATACCTAGTAAGGAATGCGGTTTTGTAGATGTCTTATTCTTTTATGTGTACCAAATGATATCCAAATCTCAAGTCAATCTTCAATAACACTGTTTCTCCCTTCAATTGATCAAACAAGTCATCAATCTGTGACTGTGGATACTTGTTCTTGATCGTCACCTTGTTCAACTGCCTTTAGTCAATACACAACCCGAGATTACCATCCTTCTTCTTCACAAACAACATTGGTGCACCCTAAGGCAACACACTTGGCCTAATGTATCCCTTATTGAGGATTTCCTTAAGTTGCAGCTTCAATTCCATCAACTTTGGAGTGCTCATCCTGTAAGGTGCCTTAGATGCTGGTGTTGCTCCCAACATCAACTCAATAGAAAATTCCACTTCCCTATGAGGTGGTAACTCTGAAATATCTGTTGGGAATACATGCTAAAACTGTTGCAAAACTGGATTCCTCTTTAAGACTTCAACATCCTCAACATCCTTTCCTTTTTCACTAGAAATATGCACTGCAAAAAATACCCATCCTTTCCTGCTACTGCGCTTTGCCTGCATAGTTGTAATCCTTCTCACTAATGTAGGCTTCTTATTACCCTGCAATATTCTTCTTTCTCCATCATCATCCAAGGACCCAATAGTCTTATCATAGAAATCCACTTTAGTCTTGTGAATGTACAACCAATCCATACCCAGAGGATACTGTATGATCCCAACGAAAGCACATTTAGATGCATTGATGTAGACATATCGTTCAACTCAAATGCACAAGATCTTACCCAATGATAAGCTCTTTTCTTGGTACTTGTAGCCAACTATACCAACTAAGACTCTACATGCACTTCTTTATTCAAGCAACACTTACTTGCAAGGTCAGAATCGAAATAACTATATTTAGATCCAAGGTTATTCAAAATAGAAGAAAATTGATCACAAAGCTTATCTTCCATCTTGATAATAGATGCCTGGTGATCAACCTACCTATTATCAAATGTTTCATAAATCCGACAAATACTCTGTCCAATATCCCCAACTGTGTGTGCCTCCTGAGCACTGTAAATTTGCAGTCTTCCACCCTGATGTTGTGGAGAATCTCTCTTGTGTTTCTCTTCACCACAAGTCCAACACCGCAAAGGATTCCCGCCATTGCCCTTGTTTTTCTCCTTATACTGAAATCCCTATCCTCTGTCAACTACATTGAATTTCTTATACGACATTGCATTCTCCTTGTTACTTGCATCCTGTGGTGTTCTTCGCATCTTATCCCACTTTACCTTAGTTGTTTCATTACCTTTCCAACCTTTATTAGGCTCCTATTTACGCTTATAATGCTTATAAAAATGTTTCAATTTCCCAATGACTTTTTCTAAAGTACGAGACTCATCATATTCAATTTGATCCACTTTTCCCTTGAGACTGAAGATAGTTATCCTAGCCTTAATATTCTCTATGTAATCATGCAGCTCGAAGAACTTATTCATCCCAAGAAACCATGCTTATGAATATTCCAATTTCTTCAAGTCTCTATTAAAGGTAGGAGGCTTGGATTTCTTGAACTCATCCGAAAAGTATTGCTTTTCACTCCTCCTATGAGGATGATAACGATGATGACTATGTTGCCTCTCTGGTCCAAAACTAGAATAAAACCCATAACACTACCTCTCATGTCATGTGTATCCTTCCATATACCACCTATGATTGTGTCATCCATGTTTGACTTGTGTCCTTCATGAGACCTGCTACCGTATGCCACATTAGTCCTTTCCTCTTATCCATAACTGATCCATGGTTGTCCTTGTCTCTGCAAATTTGATAAACTATGAAGAATCACTTCATTGACCTCTGTTTGCTTTACCTGTGCCCTGGAAATTCTTTCCTATGAATAAATGATCTTGTCATTTTCCACTTTACAACTTCTGATTTCTATCTTTAAACTTCTCAAGGTGTCTGCTATGTCAGGAGAGTACTCGTCTCTGTGTTTCTCATCTAATCTGTAAGGAGATACATGTAAACTATAATCCACCATTTTGTTTATCATCTATGATCTTCTAATTCCTGCAAAAGTACCATGTCAGATAACCAAATATAAAAATAATCAACATAACTCAGTGAAGTTCAGGGGAGGCTACCTAATATGCACAAAAAATTCAGATTAGCACAACATATGTATATATAATGAAATCAACATATCAATTGTCATAACATACCAACATCATCAACCTCTACATGATGACACAAACTGCAATAATGACTATCAAAATGCATTCATAACAAACACAATGACAACTAACATGCATGCATAACAATCACATCCCGCCCATCCAATCCGAGTGTCTAAACCTGGAAGCTCTAATACCACCCTGTAACCACCCCTCCCACATTTACCCAATTTCACCATCTTGTCAGGGTAAACATGAGACGAAAATTTACTATCATATGAACCGACCTCCCAATACCCGTTAAGGAAGTGGGGCCTACAAAATGATCACAAACTAACAATTCACAGCATCCCTTAGGGCTACAGGACACCCAGAGGCTAATGGACCACCCCAAGTGACCCAACCTTGAGCTGGGGATCTTTTTCACTGACCTAGACCCACAACTCCATGCATGGAAAGTCTTGGGTGCATGTATAGGCCTATAACCACATGCACAACATCGCCTCCATGCGATAGTGACCCAACTTACCCAGTTCAGAGGGTGCGGTCCCGATATCTAAGCCACAATTCTAGGCTAACCTCCATACCACTGCCCAAATCTACCTGATACTTTCCAAAATCATAATTGACATGACAACGAAGCTAAATATTCAAACTCAAGTTTGAAACTTGACCTATACTACCTAGAACACACTAGGCATTTCGTCAAACACATGGAAAACATGTAAGATATAGGTCATGAATGCATATATGATCACAATAGTATGAGATGCATCTGAGAATCACCAAGAAGGCTCCATGCCCTCTTCACATAGTTGCAAAAACACCTATTAGTCCATACATTCATCAACCAATTAATATCTAAACAATTCATGACAAGAGCCATATATGGTACACATCATATACCCAACATACTAGAAAATACCATCATAGAAACCACAGAAACTCAACCATAATATTACCAACATAATCACTACCAATGTTCATAGATCACAATATGAAAATGTCTCTTATTAACATGTGGAAAATACCAACCAAGTCAGGGAATTCTGCGTACCACTCGACCATAGATTGGGCCGAACTAAATATGTCTTTCAGCCAATCACCCCTGCACCAGATTACAAGCATGAATGTGCGATCTCATGGAATAAACCAAGACAAAACCAAAATAGGGCTTTCAGAGGTCAACCACCTAAACCCTCAACCATAGTGATTCCACCTCCACGGTTGGAAATCAATAACACCAACCAAATTAGTCTCTACCCAATTTTTCTAGGGCTCCAAGAACTAGTAACTCAACCCACAACCTTCTAGGGCTATAGAGAAATTTTTCCAACCAGCTCCACGGACTAGTAACTGATCTAGGAGGATCCTAAAAGGCCAAATTTTCAAATTTCTCAAAACTTAGTGAAACCTATCTCAAATTTAAGAGCTCATTGTTCTGAATCCAACGACGAGAACATCACCTTAAGACATCATATGAGAAAGTTATGGTCTGTTGATTTTTTTGAGAAACAACTAAAAATTTTGTAGGAAAGAACCATAGGAATAACACGTGGTGCTAAGTCAGTAGTATGGATGCTTACATCATCCATACGACTACTGACGTTAGCAGGCTGAAGTGGTAGTATAGTCAGCAGGAGCCAATTAGGAGATGACACGTGGTAGATGACATCAACATGACGTCAACAACCCAGAAAATAGTACGAGCCAATTAGGTTGTGCCACATGGTGCCCAGTCAGCAGTCTACCAATTTTCTTAACGAGATGACACTTTTCACTTTTACGGCAGTCGAAAATGACATAATTTTCACCTACTTGGTTTTCTCAATGACCCTGGAAAATTTGGTGGAAAAATTTGGCAATTGGCCAAACTCAAAAAAAAAAAAAAAATTCACTGGGTCAGTTGGTCGGCGGTCAAAACCCACCAAATAGACCCAAACAAATATATATTATAGTTGTAATAGAGTATCGACAGGTGTTGAACCCGCCCGGTGGATTCGTCGGTCGATCCTCAGACGAAACTAAAAATATCTGCGCCAAAATGACACCCATCAACCGCCAAACAAAATGAATGTAAAAAAATGGCTATGCCATGGGTTTGAAATTGGGTCGCCTGAGACCAATTCCGGTATGCTTCCAATAGAACACATGTGGTTGAAATTGATAGGTTCACCCACCCACATTTATTTAAACAAGTGTTTGCTGACAGGAAGGGGGAGAGGGCTGCGTGGAGGATAGAGGCCGCGACCGAGTGGAACCAGGAGCCTTATGAAACTGCGCACATTGCATTTTTTGAGAGTGTCTACAAGGAGAATATTCCCTAAAATATTTCTCAGGGAATCTTGCAGGGAATATAAAATATTCCTTAGAGCTCTAGAGGTCTCTAACATAGAACATGGTCGACTTTATAGTCATTTTCCATGATTTTTTTCCACAGACTCAACGTTGCAGTCCATTTCTTCAGTAGAGGTGTGCATTTTCAGGCCATCCCTAGAAGTGGAGGTATAAGGTGTCTTTTTTAAATGTAATGCAATTGGATTTCGCTAAAGATTAATGAAATAGGTCTCCCCACATTAAGCAGGGACTAGAGACGTAATCCACACTAGGTGAACTTCATTATCAACTTGTTTTTGTGCCTTTGTTTCTCATTGTTGCATTGCATTTCTGCTTCTTTTATGTGTATGCATATTATGGTTACATGCTATTTTAAATGAAATTATATATGCATCCTTGAAGTAAAAAAATCTGGATCTATTTTGGTATCAGAGTGGGTATTCTGTTGATGCGAGTTGCAATTCTATGATAACCAAGGAAAATCTCCAAAGAGGTGAAGGAAAACTTAAGTCCTTTGAACTAGAAGCAAGGCATGCAAAACGAAGAAGGAAAATGGCAGATGAAGATGCTCGGTTGGAGGAAGATTGAAATTTTTGCAAGGTATTCTACACCATGGCCGAAAAATTTGACAAAATGTTTGAAGAGTATGAGAAGACAATGGAAAAGCATGAGAAGAAAGAACTAGATGATCACGCCTCAGTAAATCAAGAAGGAGGAGGAGAAGTGCCTCTTGAATCCCCATCTCCATCTGATAGTGAATGCTCCACTTCTTCCTCATCTTCTCATCGTTCTAAAAGTAGAAAGCTCATAAAAATCCTTTTTTCAAGTTGGATGTCAAGTTTTATTTTCCTATGTTTAATGGAGTATATAATGTAGAAAAGCTAGATAATTTATTAGACAAGTTGAAGTATACTACCGCATATAAGGAATAAAAGAGGATGAGGCCAAGATCCATGTAGTATCCCTTTTATTGAGTGGCATTACTCTCGTCTGGTGGGAAGGAAAGCTACAGAAATGTGGTAAGAGTAATCACAAACTTCTTTAATCTTGGCCCAAGTTTGTTTATGCTTTAAGAGGACAATTTTACCCTTTAGGCTACAGAAAGAAGGCCGTGATGGAATGGAAACATTTGAAACAAAGGAAAGATAAAAAATTTCTGAATTTTACAAAGGAGTTTAAGAAATAAGAATTAGCATTAAATTTTCCATTAGACTCTCTTGATACATTGATGAAATACATTGGCTCTTTGCACAATTATTTTTGTCACTCATTGTTATTATTTGAACTTAAAACCCTTGATGAAGCTAGTGTGAAGGCTATACATATTGAAAGCAGGGGAAGCATGAGAAAGATGACCGCCTAAAGAGGACAAAAACAACTAATAGAAATGAAGAAAATCCCTCTTGTAATCATTGTGAGAAAGAAGGGAATGACGAGGAGCATTGCTATAAATTGCATCCGGAATTGAGGCCAAATAGGAATGGTAGAAAAGAGAAGCAGAAGAAAGTCGCTACCGTGCAACAAGATTAAGAATCTGAATTAGAGGATGAAGAGAAGATCATCGTTGTAGGATTTGGAGGTGTTGGACCAGTTGACCTATGATCTGACTCAGGTGATGAGATGAATATTGCATCTCTTGAGATTGTAGAGGATGGACCTATTGACTTGGGTTCTAATTCATACAATGAGACAAATATTTCAGTAGATGTTGTGCCAAAGGTGAGAAGGGAACCAAAGACTGCATGGCTCCAAGAACTCGAAGAGATCAACCAAAGAATTCAAGTGAAGAATGTTGAACTAAGGAGACTCCTATAACAAGTAGAGGAGGAGAATCAAACGTTAAGACATTAGTTCCAAGCCAGGCAGACCTTGGAAAAGTTACAACATAACAAACCTGAGGTAAAAAATGATTCCTCAATTTCATGTTATCTTTATGATGATGATTTCGCTTCTTTTGAAAAACACACTCTAGGAATTAGATCAAAATTGATGAAGAAAATGGGGTATCAAGGAAAGGGCCTCGACATTTGTTGGGCCTCCAACTTGTCATGATTTTGTTGATGAAACCATCCATTTTCGCATCATTCCATTAACCCATTGTCAATATTTTAAACCAATTCTCCATAAATGCACCAAATTCCCGGATACATTTTGACATGGTTTATTATTATTATTTCCAATATTTTTAATGAATTAAGAAGAAATTTTCTTGGTTTTACTAATGATATTTTGGCTAGTTTAAGATTCTGTAGCTCAAGTCAATTTTCGTAGTTATCTTAATGGTTAATGTAGTAATATCACTCTAGAATGAAATACAACACTTGGAATTGGCTTCTAGAAGCTCCAATGTGGATTTTCATTGGTCAAACTCCACCCAACTCGCACATGTGGACCTCTAGCAAGAAATGAGAGGAAAAACACAGCAGTTTTGAGCAATCAACTTCAAACACGTTTTCTGAGCAAATGAAAACGAATTTTGAAAAAATAAAATATGGGTTTTTTTTTCCGAACGGGCCCAAATAGGTTATTGGTTAATAGTTTTCTCAAATTCGTTACCATTTGAGATATTTCCTGGGTTCTTTGGAGCCCTATTTTGTAGATTGCATAAGCAAACAATTTGGTAATTTCACACTCAATGCCCAGTCACCAAAAGGATTGGAACAAGTTGTTCTTCAACAAATTCATGGCAAGGAGATAAGTGTGATAATATATGGACTGATATTTGATTGTAGAAACCTTCAAAATATATTGGATTTTATTTTCAAATTGATTTACTGAGATCTCATGGTCAAAATTCATGCAATGAAATTCTTAGTTTCTTGTTGCTTCAAAATTCTATAAATTGCAATCTCTTTGATGAGGGGAGAGATCAGATGTCAATGATGAATATAAAATTTTAATTGTTGTTGCTATCTGAATAAGAAATCTATTTTTTTCCCAATGAATGTAATCTCTGATATGGTGCAACTCTTAATGAATTTGGTGATTTCAATCAAGTGATATGAGTTTATAATTCCTCACACTCACTAGGAGGGTCCCTTGTGGAGTTGTGTGATAGTATAATTGTATTTTATTATTATTTTTAAAATTTATTATGCTTTGCAATTAGATCATAATTTTCTTCATTCAATTGTTCAAATTATTTAGATGATTAATTTCATTTCAATACTCTAATTTTTTAACTATATTTTCACTCATTTTTTTTGTTTCATTACAGGTCAAGCATTTGATAATAAACCAAAAACACCAAAAGATTTACCTCAATTTGTATTTTAAGCTAAAGTCTTATATTTATGCATGATATGATATGATTGAATTTGGTTTGGAGTGCACACATCAGTAATCATTTTGAGGCTTCCAAATTATTATTTCATTGCTCTTTATTTGACATACTCTAGAATATTTTTTGATTTCAAAGTCTTGTAGCATTTAGATCAACTTTACTTTCACGAATTGATAGACTTAGTTTTCTTTCCAAGTTGATTAGATTGAATTTCTCTTCAAAACAAAATAGACTAATCTTGTCTTTTCAAGTTCATAGAATAATCTTGTCTTTCAAGTTCAATAGAATATATATTCGCATTGTTAGAATAGATCTTGAAATCCTTTCTTTAGAATAAATTTACTTTGAATTCATTTCCAAGTCTTGAGTTTGAATTAAAAAAAAACATGTGCAAATAGTCATAGATAAATTTTCATTACATTTTTGCATCTTTCTTATTTTATTTTATTTTTTGTTGAATTGAAATTAGATATCCTAGCACATATAGTGCACGTATACTTCACAAGTTCACAGAACCCCGAGTTTGACAATTAATGACAAGTAATTTAACGTTCAATTAAATTACCCAAAATTTTGGTGTCATTATCGGAGAAGTATACATAGACATTAGCATTCAATCACATCATTCTTAGTTGCATCCATTTAATTTCATTTTAGTACAACCTAGAGGTAGATTCAATAAATAGAAAAAAAGACTTCAATTGCCTACCACCCCCACTATATCATGTGGTGTAGTAAGAGCCACATGTCCACATCATGAATTCTTATATTTGCAAGTAGAAGAATAGGTTTTAAAACAAAAGAGGTTGAAGAAGTGGATGGAGATGATGAGAATGAGGAAGATCCTTTTGGATTTCCCAGTCAAGAAATTGATATCAACGTTCATATGAAGAACATCTCTCCATCCGTACTTCTTAACTTCAAAGGTATGAGATTAGAAGATCCAATTTTATTTTATTTTTTTTGAATTTGAAATACTTTGTAGATCTTATGGCTACTCATTACACACTCAAAAATTGAATTTTTTTATGGCAACATTGAAGGATAGAGCTCTTATATGGTTCATGAATTTAGGAACAAATTCTATAAGGACATGGGATTATATGAAAATAGTATTTTTGGAAAAATATAAATATTATTGCATACACCATGACCTTAGAATTGAAGTCTTTAAGATGAATGAGAAAGAGGATGAAAGCCTAGAAGATTTAGTGGATATATTTACATATAATGTCAAAAGATCTAAATTGCATGATTTAGGATTAGACACATTAAAAACTCTCCTACTAAAAGCTATAAGGATTAATGGATTAATATTATTAACTTGATGGGCAAAGGAGATGTCTCTCAATTTTGATTTCAATAGATTTGTGAATTGTGCAAGAACACATCAAGAGGAAAAGCAAAGTATGGAAGATTCCCTCAAGATCTAGTTATGGCAAGAGTAATTAAGTCGACATCAAGATTGGTAAGTCAATCTGAACTTAACAATCTGCTATACATTCTTGGTAATTTAAATGATCTAATTGATATGTTAAGAATGAAAAACAAGCAAAAAACTGAGAATGTTGCTTCAATTATATTTTTCCTTAAATGTAGAAAGAAACATGCTTTGCATGAATGTCCACTTGATAACATTAAAATTTGTGCAGGATCACATACTACTAAATATTTCCCATCATTACTAGGGTTAAAGGCAGTTTACTAAGGAGCACATAAAACACTAGAACAATCATTTTAGTAGCTCCAAGAAGACCATGGAAGCCTCATTAACCTAGTATGATGCAAGATCTTATTTCACAATTCCAGGGTTATGCACAACAATATCAAAGTAATTAGAAAACACCCTTGCCTTGGCAACCTTGACCATCTCAATCCCAACCTCAAAACCAATCTTGGAAACAAAGTTGGCAAGAGCCTTATAGAATAAATCCACTGTATCATCAATCTTTTCCTCACTATCCTCAAAACCAATATCAATGTTATCCATACCATTCACCTCCACCACAACATCAATTTCACCATCAGTTGACATCAATTCAACCTTTCCCATTACCACCCACACAAGCACCCCAAAGATCCATTCTCACTCAACTACCTACACAACCATTTCATATCCCCAATAATAAAACACCTCAATCCACTTACAATGTTGAGGTATTTCAAACTGATTCTCCAACTATCATTGAATAAAAACAACCAGAAGAAGATTCAGATAAGGTCCAAGAATCATGGATGCCTGTTGAAGAAGAGAAATTGTTGAAACTCGAGATTGAAAATTTTATTGCATGCATATCACCATATTCTATGAATGGAGATAACATCTCTGAATATTTGCATGGCATGATAGCAAGAAGCCAAGGAAGTCAAGATTACATTGAATCTTGGTTCAAGACAATCATCTGATCCCAATACTCCATTCTTCATTATCTTCTAACATCATCTTAATCAAGGCAGTTGGTCTCTCATATATTGGTACATATCAAAGAGTATCTTTCAAACCTGTATATGATTTTATCTACATCTTGTTACACACATGGTTCCATTGGAAGTATTCATGTACTTGAACGAGATTTATTTTTCTAGTAGAGTAGGACATATAAAAAATAAATAAAGAGAAAAATAAGTCTTATTGTGAAAACCAGCTTACTGGTGCAATTGGACATGATATTTGCTTGAAAACTAGGAAACTGGTGAGAAAATTTCACAATAGGTTCTACAATTTCAGAATGGTTTCAATATTTTATTATGGTTCTTCAAATAATTTTTGGTTCTATGCTCGAGTTGGATGATGTGGGATTCCTTAAGGCCCACCTTCTAATATATATTTTCCATCGACTTCAACACCCTATCTAGTATCAAGATCAGATATTATTTGGAGTTCCTGTTGGAAATATTGTCATTGATGGCAAAGGAGCACAAAGGAGCATCACCTGAATTATCACTAAGGCAAAGGAGCAGAGAAGAACCAGCAATAATGAAAAGGAGAAGAGGCAGCCGAGGCAGCAAAGGTAATAGCGAAGCAACAAATACAGCAGAGGCAACGAATGCAGTAAATAAGGCACCAAAGGCAAAAAAGGCAGCAGAAAGAAGCAGAGTCAACAGAGAAGCAGTTAAAGGAAGAAAAGGAGCAAAGGTAGCAAAACAAGCTCAGGAGAGATCAACGCACTTAGAAACTAAATAAATCTCAGGGAGAAGCAGCGTGGAGGACTCGATGAACACAAGCGGAAAACATGAATCGATGGTTTGCTTGAACATTTTACCAAATATGCGGAGAAGCACATTGAAGAGTTGAAAGCGGAACCATGAGTCAACAGTGAAAACAAAACAGTGAAAGTGGTTTCGAAAACCACCAGAGGGCTTTCACACCGCTTTTGGAGGAGAAGTGGTTTTAAGTGAGATGGACGCGATACAGTTAGAAGGGCGACGCGTGGCATACTGAAACCACCTATTTCGCGTAGGTTCAAAAACATTATGCCATCGGGCTAGTTGGCACGTGATAACGTGATGACCGTTGGATCATTCTAGGATCAACGGGAGAGACTCAACATTCTTTGGCATAATGAAATTGTGAGTTAAGAGGAGAGATACTGTGGGGCCAATACATTTTGTTGACGTGTTTTGTTTTAAAGAAAAAAGTATATAAAGAGCGGAATGATAAAAGGTGTGGGACCAGTGTCACAGAGTTGAATAGTGCATCTTATGAGCACGGTTAACATTGATGTGGGATCAACGGTACTGCAGGGGCACAAACAGCCCGATGATTAACCCAAGGGGGTACCTCCACAGTTGACCCACCCATCGGGCGTTAACTGCAGATCGACGGTTGTCATTCACTGCGGTAGCACAAGCCCAATGATTATTCCGTACCAAGGAGTGCCTCTGCAATGCCGTGAACTGGGACTCGCATTCCTAAAGCCCAAAAGTACAGTCGTGGACCGGCGCGATTAACGAATGAGATTAAAGGAGATAGATAGCAGAGATTATATCGGAATCAAGTGGGACCCGATCGCATATCAGACATTTCAAGCGAATGCGATAGCCGCTGGATGGATGAAAAGTTGCGATGCGATGTGGCGATGCGAACGGACACGTGGCAGCACAGTGCTATATCGCACATCGGCGATGCGAAGTCCATCGCATACCACGAAGTGGCGATGCGATGCGATGCGATCGCATATCGCATATCACATATGATATGAGTTCGCACGGTATGGTAAATTAATATGCGATAGACGATATTGCGATATTGCGATAGTTGATATTGTGATGCGATATTACCATCGCATATCGCAATCGGGGCAGGAGAAAAATCGCATAAACACATGGGAACGCTGAAGTGTGAAGTGTGATAAAGAGAGCGGACGCGATGAAGACCAAAGCCGAAGCCTAAATATTTTCAAGTCCAGGAGTATGGGTTTTCCCTTTGTAAATCGCATCGAAGAACAAAGGATCCATATAGCAAAGAACGATGGAAATACTGAAATGTGATAAAAAGTGGACGCGATATTGTTTAGGGTAAATAGTAATGAATTTCATGTCTAGGCTTAATGTATTATGCGTTGTTTGTGAAGAAAAGAGTGGAAGCAGAGGTCGACTCGGGTAACAAAAGAAAAGGTTAAACACAACAAGGAAAGGCTCACGCAGTTAAAAGGACCCGTTCTTGTGCAAAACAGTTAGAAATACAACAACAGGTAGAGAAGATAAAGGGACAGCAGGTAGAGAAGACAAAATAAATGGAAAAGCAAGAGGCTGAAAGGGTTGAATTGAAATGTTTGATTGTAACTGTAAATGTATTATTGAATTTAAATTGTTTGTGATGTAAAGGCAAGTCTCCGTAGGCAAAACAAAACTCCACTGTAATACACAAATGTATACACTCTGTTATATTATTCTGAATGTGCTGGACAAGAAAATGAGAAGGAGGAAGGCAAAGAGTCATACCTGTTCATTTCAAATTCCTTGTGGAATACAAATAGTTATGAGGTGATCTCTATAAATAATGTTACCAGCATATGCATAAGGGTGAGAGAATGGAGAAAGAGGTGAGAGAATGTAAGAAGAAGAAGGAGCAGAGAGAGGAGTTGTGAAGATCCAGAGATGATATAAAGCAAATTTGAAGACTGGAAGGATAGCAGTAAAGAAGGAGAAAAATAGAGCTGATATCCAGGTAAATCAGCATATGATTTTATTGTACAGTGAGGAAGTTGGTGCTTCCATATCAAGTTGTAGCTTGATAAATGTCCAGTTGTAGCTAGCTAAGGTAGGAGCCTCCTGTAGGTTGTAGCCTGCAGAAATTAGATGGGAGTTGGAGCTTCCTTGCAAGTTGTACCTTGCAGAATTGAGGTAGTAGCCTCCTGTAGGTTGGAGCCTACATAAAATCAGTGGTGAGAGGGAGTTGGAGCTTGCCTTTGCATCACAACAATAATAAGATGTGGTTTTCTCCCTTATGGGTTTCCACTTATATCTGTTGTCTATGTGCATGATGATTATGTGTTGATATTCTGTATTTAATCTGCTTAATACCTGTTGCTCACTTATTAAGATTGTTGTTCCATTGTATATTAAGTTGATCACGAAATGAAGATGTAAATAAGTGTAAAAGAAAGTTTTACAAGACCATGACTGCATTAAACTGATTCACCCCCTCTCTTAGTTTAACTAAGAATTCAAAAATTGATATCAGAGTGAGTTCCTTCTGTATCAGTTTAACAACTGGAAGGAGATCCTAGGTCCCCAAGATGGCTAGTCTAGAAGGATGCTCAACAAATAAAGCCCCTTTGTTTACTGGTACGAATTATGCCTTCTGGAAAATAAGAATGAGGGCATACATAATGTCTCTAGGAATATAATTTTAGGCTGCTGTGGATTTGGGATATGCCCCAAAGGATTCTGACACAGAGAAAGAAGCCAAACAAGATTTTATAGCTAATGCCAAAGCCATGAATGCTCTCTTAAGTGGTCTGTGTGAGGCAGAATTTATCAAAGTAATGCACAACAAGACTGCCAAAGAAATATGGGATACATTAGAAAGTATCCATGAAGGAGATAAAAAGGTGAAGATGGCCAAACTACAAGTCTATCGAGCCCAATTTGAAAATATAAAAATGAATGAAGAAGAAGATGTTGCCAGCTTCTTCTTAAAGGTTGCAGAAATTGTGAATAATATGAAAGCTTTAGGAGAAACCATTAGAGAATGTGTAATTGTTCAAAAGATATTGAGATCTTTACCATCTAGTTTTAATCCCAAAGTTTTTTCCATAGAAGAAACAACTGATTGGGAAACATTGACCATGAACCAATTACTTGGAAACTTAACAACCTATGGGATGAGACTTCCACAGAGAAAGTCAAATGTGAGGGAGGCAACCTTTAAGGTTGAGAAGAGCAAAGAAGAAAAGGAAGATACATGCTCCTGCTCTGATGAAGAAGAGGCCAAATTTGTCAGCAGATTAGATAGAGGCTCAGGTAAGTATAAAGGTAAACTTCCATTTAAATGCTTTAACTATGGAAGAGTTGGGCACTATGCATAAAAGTGTCCTTACAAGAAAACAAAGAATCGGACTGAAGAGACAGAGAAAACCAAAACTAATAACTGGCAGAAAGGGAAGAGATTCGATAGAAAATCCCTTTATGCTCAGCAAGATAGCAGTGCATCTAAAAACTCAGATGAGTCCTCAAATGAAGAAGGAACCTTTGAATTTGTGTTGATGGCCAAGGAAGAGTATGAAGGATTCCTTCTAGAAGATGAGGAAGAAGGTGAGGTAGATCTTGTGGGGGAGCTAAAAATTTCCCTGGAAGAAATAGACAGAATTAAACTCAAGTGCAGAAAACAGAAAGACATTCTCCTCAAATATGTAAAAGAGGTACCAAATTCAGAAGACTTCATTCAATTGAGAGTAGAACTTGAAGAAGCTAAGAAGGTGGAAGACATTCTGCTAAAGCAAATTAATGATAAACATTAGGAGCAAGAGAAATTTGAAGAAGAAGTGGTGTGTCTGAGAAAGAAACTAGAAAACACCCAAAGGGAATTGTCAATGAACACTCCTCGAAGGACAAGAACTGAATAGTTGGAAAAGATTCTAAATGCTCAAAGGTCTCCTCTCATAAAGGCTGGGATAGGATATGAAGTAGAAACTAGTAAGTCCAAGGTAGAAGATAACAAGAATATCATTTTTGTAAAATTTGTAGAGGATAATGAAACAACTCAAAAAGGAACCACAGAAGCAGAATCCAGCAAGAACATGATGTGTGATGAAACAAACAGAAACAAGCAGCAATATCAAGAGTTAGAGAATGAGAGGAAGAAGCAAGTAGTTGCAAAAAGCTCAATTGTTCCTAAAGATCAATTGAACAAGTTCGGAATATCTCAAAGGAGATTCTTTCCTCCTATGAGAAATGTCACTTGTTTTTCCTGCCACAAACTGGGACATATTGCTGCATACTGTCAGGCAAAGATAATCGATTTCAACCAACAAAAGATGCATAAATTGAAAAGACTACCTCAAGCAAACAAATGGAGAGGACAACCCTACACCAGGTACACTAATCGTTTCCATGGGTATTGTTTTTATTGTAAGGGGTTCGGCCATAAATCCATGGAGTGCAGAACATATGGACAAAGACTGATTCTTAAAACCCCAAGGAGATTTATGAACAATGGAGAGTTCACTCGTACACATAATCCATTTAAAAATATAATCAAATGCTTTGTATGCCATCAAATAGGACACATGTCTTCCAAATACCCCCTCAAAGAATGTGGTCCATCTTCTCAAAAAAGGTGCCAAACAAATCACTGCCTGCAGTGGAAAAAGAAGTTGAATAAGTGTGACTTGGCTCTAATAGCTCAAGATCAGAAAAGCCAATGGTATATGGACAGTGGATGCTCAAAGCATATGACTGGAGATCTAAGCAAGTTTGTAACCTTTGATGAAAAGAAATCTGGAAATGTAATATTCGACAATGATAAAGCAGGGAAAATCAAAGGAAAAGGCTCAGTCAGTTTGAATAATGGAAGAGGAAAGACTCAAGATGTACTATTTGTGGATGGGCTGAAAGCCAATCTGCTAAGCGTCAGTCAAATGTGTGATAAAGGCTGTGAGGTCCTTTTCAGAGCCCAATATTGTGAGGTAAGATCAAGAACCACAGGAAAGACCTTGATCAAAGGTGTTAAAACAGAAAGTAATGTCTATATAGTGAAAGAAGAGAATGAAGCATGCCACATAAGAAAACTTGATGAATCATGGTTATGGCATAGAAGATTGGGACACCTAAACTTTGACCACATCATCAGTATGAGCAAGAAGAATGCAGTCAGAGATATGCCTACAATAAAGAAGCCTCCAAATACCATATGTAAATCCTGCCAATTGGGCAAGCAGACCCGCACATCTTTCAAGACCAAAGAGAAGCTATCTATAAGTAGGCCTTTCCAGCTTGTTCACATGGACCTGTGTGGACCTTCAAGAACTAATGCACCAGGTGGAGAATCTTATTTAACGCTAATAATAGATGATTTTACTAGATTGACGTGGGTGGCATTTCTCAAATATAAATCTGAAGCAATTGATAAATTCAAGATATTCAAGGCATTGGCAGAAAATCAAACAGGATGCAAGATAAAATGCATCAGATCAGACAGAGGAGGTGAATTCACAGACTATGATTTTGCAGACCTATGCAATGAACATGGGATAAAACAACAATTTACAATTGCAGGTACACCTCAACAGAATGGAGTGGCAGAAAGACAAAACAGGTCAGTACAACAGATTGCAAGAGCCATGATGCAAGAAAGTAACATTCACCAAACCTATTGGGTAGAATCAGTACACACAGCTGTTCACATTCTCAACAAAGCTCATCTAAGACCAAATTGTGATAAGACTCCTTATGAATTATGGCATGTTAAACCAGCATCAATCAAGCACTTTAGAATCTTTGGAAGCAAGTGTTTCATAAAAAATAATGATGAAAAACTGGGGAAGTTTGATGCAAGAGATGATGAAGGAATATTTTTAGGATATGCATCCAAGAGTAAGGGTTACAGGTGCTACAACAAAAGACTACACAAGATTGTGGAAAGCATTGATGTAAGATTTGACGAAGATCTACCAAACAGAACAGGAAGCACAAGATGCGACAATCCTCTAGATGATCATGAAGATGAGAACCAAGATAATGATGAACTGAGCAAGACAACAGAAGATACTAAATTAAACTCAAAAGGTCCCTCAAGACACACTCAAAATAACCATCCAGAAGATCAAATCATTGGGGACAAGAGTGTGGGAGTCTAGACAAGAAGACAGCTTGTTGAACAGACAGAAGAAGTATACCTAGCCATGTTATCTCAAATAGAGCCAAAGAAGTTCAAAGAAGCCAACAAAGACAAAAACTGGGTAAATGCTATGAATGAAGAACTAGACCAAATTGAGAAGAACAATACCTGGGAATTAATTCCAAGACCCACTGGGAAAATTTCATTGGCACGAAATGGATATTCAAGAATAAGATGAATGAATAAGGTCAGGTAATCAGAAATAAAGCCAGACTTGTATGCAAGGGATACTCTGAAATTGAAGGACTTTATTATGATGAAACCTTTGCCCCTGTAGCCAGAATGGAAGCAATCAGAATGTTTTTGGCCTTTGCATGCTATCATGATTTCAAGGTATATCAAATGGATGTGAAGTCTGCCTTCCTGAATGGAGATTTAGAGGAAGAAGTCTACATGGAACAACCCAAAGGATTCTCCTTAACAGATAAACATGACTATGTGTGCAGATTAAAGAAAGCCTTATATGGGCTGAAACAAGCTCCTCGTGCATGGTATTCAAGGCTGGACAAATACTTGCAAAAACAAGGTTTTAAGAAAGGAGGTGTAGACAGTAATTTGTACATAAAGGCTAATGAAAATGAACTCCTAATTGTAGTAGTATATGTAGATGATATCATGTTTGGTAGCAACAAAGATGAGTTAACAAAAGGATTTGTTGAAGAAATGAAATCAGAATTTGAGATGTCTATGATTGGAGAGGTCACCTTCTATTTAGGACTTCAAATTCAACAAAAGAACACAGGAACATTCATCTCACAAGAAAAATACTTAAGAGAGATGTTAAAAAGGTTCCAAATGGAAAACTGCAAACCTGTGACAAATCCCATGATCACTGGATGCATACTATGTGTTAATGATGGATCTACAGATATAGATCAAAGACTTTACAAATCTATGGTAGGAAGTCTGTTATACCTAACTGCTTCTAGACTAGACATTATGTTGGCAGTAGGACTTGTGGCAAGATATCAAGCAGCACCAAAACAAAATCACTTACTTGCAATCAAGAGAATATTTAGATATCTACAAGGAACTGCACACTATGGCCTATGGTATCCAAAAGGAAAAACTTTCACATTGACAACATACACAGATGTAGATTGGGCCAGCTGTGTGGATGACAGGAAAAGTGTAAGTGGAGGTGAATTTTATTTGGGAAAAAGTCTGGTGGCATGGCTAAGCAAGAACCAAACTTCTATCTCTCTATCTACAACAGAAGCATAATACATAGCAGCAGCTGCATGTTGCACACAAGTAATGTGGATGAAAAAAACTCTCCAAGACATGAAGGTAAGCATTGATGAACCCATTTCTATCAAATGTGACAATACAAGTGCAATAAGTATATCAAAAATTCCTGTACTTCATTCAAAAACAAAGCACATCCCAATAAAGCACCACTTCCTCAGAGAACAAGTAGCACAGAAATTAGTAAAGTTGGAATATGTACCAACCAAGGAACAAACAACAGACATATTCACAAAACCTCTTGCTAAAGAAGCATTCGAATATCTAAGAGACAAGCTAGGGGTAGTGTCTGCAGATGTTACTCTCTAACATGATCATAAATTAGAAATTAAAAAAAAGGCTGCATACAAGAAACATGATCAGTGCAGAAGACAAGTGATAGTCAATATCAGATAAAAAAGCATCATTCCAGGGGGAGAGCAGTCAATAAATTGTCATCAAAGAGCTAGAACAATGGAGAAGTGCATGGAACAGGTCCTCAAGATCAGAGGAAATGAAAAGATAGAATCTACACTGAGAGATGTGCAACCCTTTGCCATTGATGTCAAAGGGAGAGGAAAAGTAAGCAGAGGAATAAAGACACTTCTCAAAATGAGAAGGGGGAGGAAGTCCTGGAGGAAGTATTGGAGTATTGCCATCAATGCCAAAGGGGGAGACTGTTGGAAATATTGTCATTGATGGAAAAGGAGCACAAAGGAGCATCACCTAAATTATCACTAAGGCAAAGGAGCAGAGAAGAACCAGCAATAAGGCAAAGGAGCAGAGGCATAAAAGGTAACAACGAAGCAACAAATACAACAGAGGCAGTGAATGCAGCTAAGAAGGCACCAAAGGCAACAAAGGCAGTAGAAAGAAGTAGAGGCAGCAGAGAAGCAGTTAAAGGAAGAAAAGGAGCAAAGGCAACAAAACAAGCTCAGGATAGATCGACGCCCTTAAAAAATAAATAAATCTCAGGGAGAAGCAGCGTGGAGGACCTGATGAACGGAAGTGGAAAACATGAATCAATGGTTTGCTTGAATGTTTTACCAAATATGCGGAGAAGCGCATTGAAGAGTTGAAAGTGGAACCATGAGTCAACGGTGAAAACAGAACAATGAAAGTGGTTTCGAAAACCACCAGAGGGTTTTTGCACCACTTTTGGAGGATAAGTGGTTTTAAGTGAGATGGACGCGATATAGTTAGAAGGGTGACATGTGGCATACTGAAACCACCTATTCCGCGTAGGTTCAAAAATATTATGCCATTGGGCTAGTTGGCACGTGCTAACGCGATGATCGTTGGATCATTCTAAGATCAACTGCAGAGACTCAAACATTCCTTGGCATAACGAAATTATGAGTTAAGAAGAGGCATACTGTGGGGCCAATACATTTTGTTGACATGTTTTGTTTTAAAGCAAAAAGTATATAAAGAGAAGAATGATAAAAGGTGTGGGACTGGTGTCACAGAGTTGAAAATCGCATCTTATGAGCATGGTTAATGTTGATCTGGGATCAACGGTACCGCGGGGGCACAAACAACCTGATGATTAACCCAAGGGGGTGCCTCCGTAGTTGACCCGCCCATCGGGCGTTGACCGCAGATCGACGGTTGTCATTCACTGCGGTAGCACAAGCCGATGATTATTCTGTACCAAGGAGTGCCTTCGCAGTGCCATGAACTGAGACCCGCTTTCCTAAAGCCCAAAAGTACAGTCGTGGACCAGCGCGATCAATGGATGAGATTAAACGAGATAGACGGAAGAGATTATATCAGAATCAAGTGGGACCCGATCGCATATCGGACATCACAAGCGAATGTGATAGCCACTGGATGGATGCAAAGTTGTGATGCGATGTGGCGATGTGAGGGACACGTGGCGGTACAGTGCTATATTGCACATCGACGATGCAAAGTCCATCACATACTGCAAAGTGGTGATGCGATGCGAAGATGTGATGGAATGCGAAGCGATCACATATCGCATATCGCATATGATATGAGTTCACACAGTATGGTAAATTAATATGCGATAACCGATATTGCGATATTGTGATAACCGATATTGCGATGCGATATTACCATTGCATATCGCAATCGGGGCAGGAGAAAAATCACACAAACACATGGGAACGCCGAAGTGCAAAGTGTGATAAAGAGAGCGGACGTGATGAAGACCAAAGCCAAAGCCTAAAGATTTTCAAGTTCGGGAGTATGGGTTTTCCCTTTGTAAATCACATCGGAGAGCAAAGGGTCCATATAGAAAAGAACGATGGAAATACCAAAATGCGATAAAAAGTGGACGCGATATTGTTCAGAGGTAAATAGTAATGAATTTCATGTCCAGGCTTAATATATTCTGTGTTGTTTGTGAGGAAAAGAGTGGAAGCAGACGTTGACTCGGGTAACAAAAGAAAAGGTTGAACACGACAAGGAAAGGCTCGCGCAGTTAAAAGGACCCGTTCCTGTGCAGAACAGTTAGAAATACAACAACAGGTAGAGAAGATAAGGGGACAGCAGGCAGAGAAGACAAAATAAACGGAAAAGCAGGAGGCTGAAAGGGTTGAATTGAAATGTTTGATTGTAACTCTAAATGTATTATTGAATTTATATTGTTTGTGATGTAAAGGCAAGTCTCCATAGGCAAAGAAAAACTCCACTGTAATACTAAAATGTATACATTCTGTTATATTATTCTGAATGTGCTAGACAAGAAAATGAGAAGGGGGAAGGCAAAGAGTCATACCTATTCATTTTGAATTCCCCGTGGAATGCAAATAGTTATGAGGTGATCTCTATAAATAATGTTACCAGCATATGCATAAGGGGTGAGAGAATGGAGAAAGAGGTGAGAGAATGTAAGAGGAAGAAGGAGCAGAGAGAGGAGTTGTAAAGATCTAGAGATGATATAAAGCAAATTTGAAGGCTGGAAGGACAACAGTAAAGAAGGAGGAAAATCGAGCTGATATCCAGGTAAATCAGCATATACTTTTATTGTACAGTGAGGAAGTTGGTGCTTCCATATCAAGTTGTAGCTTGATAGATGTCCAGTTGTAGTTGGTTGAGGTAGGAGCCTCCTATAGGTTGTAGCCTACAGAAAATAGATGGGAGTTGGAGCTTCCTTGCAAGTTGTAGCTTGCGGAATTGAGGTAGTAGCCTCCTGTAGGTTGGAGCCTACAGAAAATCAGTGGTGAGAGGGAGTTGGAGCTTGCCTTTGCATCAAAACAATAATAAGATGTGGTTTTCTCCCTTATGGGTTTCCACTTATATCTGTTGTCTATGTGCATGATGATTATATGTTGAAATTATGTATTTAATCTGCTTAATACTTGCTGCTCACTTATTAAGAATATTGTTCCATTGTATATTAAGTTTATCACGAAATGAAGATGTAAATATGTGTAAAAGAAAGTTTTACAAGACCATGACTGCATTAAACTGATTCACCCCTCCTCTCAGTTTAACCAAGGGTTCAACAGTGCCTTGGAACTTTCATACATCAATGGCAAGCCTCCTCATTGACAACAATGAGAATACAACAATGTCTCTTGATTGTTAGATCTTGTAGGTAACTCAACTTCAACACATTAATTCGTCTCTGTCAAGATGCACTCAAGATGCACTCAAGATGCACTCAAGATGCACTCAGGTACCTTGACACTCACTTACATTATCGATGATTTGTCTCGCATTGGTTAACAATTTTCATCATTGATTGGTAGTCCAATGATTTCTTTCCATGCTCGACTTCGGCACATTCATTCACATGGTAAGAATTGTACCATGAATTTTAGTTTTTGATGAAGGCTATATGGTTTTATGGAATCAACAACAACTTATAGCATTATATTTTATTAGTTTCTTGTAGCGGCATGTTCATTTGTTTTTCATTCAACAGTACAATGATGGCACCACTACAACTCTTCTTCATTTATTTCCTTTTCAACCAAATAAATAAAATTGGGTCTAAATCATGCATTATATTTCATGGTTTCTACTTCAGCATACATCACAAAGTCCAAATCAGCAGATTAGACTAAGAAAAAACAACATTTGAAAGAGATTGACATTTTCTGCAACAACTACGGAAAGTTGCATTTTCTACAGCTATTGTTGTAGCAACTTGTTCCAGAGGCAATTTTGGCATAGAGATTACAAGAAATTGGAGAAGAAATAAATTTTTTTTAGATACTGGGTTTTCTCAGATTATGTTAAATTGAGTAAGTGGGGAAAATTAAAAAAAAGAGCAATTTTCCAAGACATTTCAGTGGGGTTTTTAAGGTAAATTTCCATTTTTCACCATTTTGCACACATCAAGACACAATTTAGTATTTTTGTAAAACATATTTTCTTCGTCAAAATGGGTTTATAAAGACATGTGGTGGTAAAAAAGGTAAAAATAAAATGTTTTCCTTTTGAAGCACTCAATTCGGCCTTAAAATGAGTTTGTAGCATATGTTTTTGTTGCAACGATGGGTAGCGTGAAGGGTGAAATAGGGCAAAAATTGATTTGACCATATCTTGCAAACCATGCATCCATTGGTCCTATAATTTTTAGGTTAAATGAATCATGGTAGGGTAAATAAATACACAAAGTTTCAATAAGTTTTAGTGTGCATTTTTCAAGAAATTGGCCGCCATAATCTACATCAATTTCTCATTTTTCTCGAGATCTGTGCACCCATTGGATGAGTTTTTTTGTGTGGAAAGATGCATAATATTAATGGTAACAACCTCAGAAACTTCCAGGAGAACCTAATTTACCGTTTGAGATAAATTGGAAAAACAATTTTGCTACATGAAAATGATACAATTTGTGGAGCAAGGTCAAAGTGATGGTCAATGCATCATGGAGCAAAGTGTTGAGAAACTAGGGATTTTATTAAAATTTCTCTTTCATGATAATTACTTGTGATTTAGTTATGCTTATTTCACTTATATCTGATCTTCTTTAGATTAGTACATTCTCCATCAAGTCAATTATAAAATTCACAAGAGACACAAATATTTAGGCTTTCAAGCCAGGGCCAAAACCTCTCCCTCTTGGAGAGGAAAACCCGATAATAATTATTCTTATAGATCTTAAATTGATGAGTACCATGACCATGACACAGGCCCTTGACATCAGTATACCTCCAAGACCTTTGTCACTATTCTTCTCAGCTACTTATGATGACCTTCTTTTCTGCATTGCACAACACTTGCACTAGGAAGCTCGGTCCCTATTCTGATAGCTCTAAACATTGTGCTTCTCCCTTGAATTCCTTTGATCTAGCCTTGGCCTCATAGAGACTCCCCCTAGGTCTTCTTATTTGATCCTTCATGCCTAAGTCTGAGATTTATTTTACACTATGGTGACCCTCCTTTATACTGTATACTTCTTCGGCCCTTCTTAGAAATATGATGGACATAGTTTTTGTCCCAAAACATAGATAGCATACCTCCTTTCTTGATCTGGCAATAGTCATCTTCTTCGATATATCTTCTTTTCTTCCAGCACTCTATATACACATTTTTATGCACTATATTGGAGGCCCTTTTCTTTGTTGAGGTAGATCTTGACCTACCTGAAATATGTGAGGTGTGTTATACCCAAAACAGAGACACAACAAAGCCTTTCTCCCTTCACTGAATTCCCTCTCTTCTTCGCACCAAAAAACAGACTATACCTCGCACTATGATCTCAGAATTGTCTGAAATGTTGGTGTGATAATGAGGCCACAATCCATCCTTTATATAGGGACTGTTCCATAGCCCTATGCTAACATGACTAACTGAGTGTATGTTGAATACTTCAATGAGATATTTCCATCATATTTGAGTTGACTTTGTGGAGCATATTGACAAGGTCTTGGAGTATACTTTTACATCGATAATTTGTCCCTTCACAAGTGTAACATCACTTCATATACATGACTCTAAATTATATTTATTACAAAGAAACAAACTCCTAAAGATATCAAGAAGATGTCTTTGACCTATAATAAAAACTCCTTGCTCATGAAACCCATGAGGCAAGCATTACAAAATACATTTTATTATCTTTGTCTTCTTCATTACATAAATTCATAATTACAAGTCATTATGAAGATCAAACCTAGTTACACTTTCCAACACTCCCTCTTAACTAGGGAGGTATTCATAATGGTACATGGCCACCATAAAAAATTTTAGGGGGGAATTTTAGCCCAAGGGAAAAATTTAAGGCATTTTATATTTTAGAAGGGTGAATTTTTTTATATAAAACCCCTTTTCTATAGTTGGTCCCAAAATTATTTAAAAAGTAATTAATTATGACATTTTATCCCAAATAAATAAAGTGCATAAACAATTAGAAGGCCCAATTTGTCTCCTTTAGAGGTTGGATGGGATTGCCTTCGCCCGATTTCCTAGTTGCAGGTTGAATTTGGTTAGAATCGCCCCAGATTTCCTAGTTGCAAGTTGAATTTGGTTCCAATCGCCCCTCAATTTTTTGGTTGCAAGTCATATCTGGTTGCAATCGCCCCCTCGAACCTCTACCATTCCAGGAAATGGAGGGTATGGTTGAATTCAGGCTGTATAATTTCGACAGTGGCAAGCCATTCAAAGAAGGGACTTAGAGGCTTACTTAGGAATGGAATGAGAGTGTAGAGATTCATTCACTGGGGTTGATAAATCTTTGTTTTATTAACCTAAATTGACATATGCAAGCATTTAAGGTCATTCCCCATCCTTCCATCCATATAATAAGGTAGCTGGAAAACAATAGGAGCTTAGGCCGCAAGTGAGATGCATAACGAAGTTCATGACCCGAAAATTGCGTGTGTAAATTTCATAGTGTGGGTGCTTTGCAATTTTATAGTGCGGGTGAATCTTTTCTTCAATCTAGTATTTTTTTGATATATCCAGTTCACATTACATTTACATGATTCACTTCAACCGATCCCCATATTATTTCAAATTGAAAGGACCAGATCCCTGCCACTGAGGAATATCCTACAACCAAGAAGCTACATGCGGGGTATCTATTCAACCAAATTTTCCTGGGATTTGTACTTCTTCCAGATTTACCTAGGATTTCCATTGTGTAGGCTTTATATCTATGTATGTGGCGCTAACTGAAAAATAAAGAGAATAAGCTTCCCTGAGCTAGAGCGAAGTGCTAATAATGTCTCCATTCAAAGAAACAATTATGTTCCGTGAAAGCCTTAAGAGTTAGTCTCCATTATTTCCATTTGAATTCCATAGTCTATTTCCTCAATCTATTCTTATTAGTGCTATAGACTATATATAATCTTGAATGAAGTAGTAGTCTCAATTGTTTTCTCAATATCCTTTCTCCTTTCTCTCTACTCTATATTTTTCAACTTATAACTAATAGTCTTAGAGTAGTATTAGTGAAAAGTACTAGTTATATTTCTCAATCTCTTTAGTTCTCTATGAATGATTAGCTCTATATACATGATTTCTATGTTACTTTTGAGCAAAGGTTCCTTTTGTAAAGATCAAAGATTGGTTGTTTTCACAAATATTTCCATCCTATCTCAAATCAAATATCCCTGTGATTGAGAAGCAGTAAGTTCACCCATATTTTCACTTTCCCCAGTCTATGATCAGGTAATATGGTCCATGACTTACTATACAAACCCTGAATGGAGGGGCAAACTGGTTCAACCTACAGTAAGACCTTTCTATTTGACAACAACAACCAGTCGTGTTAACTGCCCTGTTTTAAGAACTCCTGCCAGAACTTAAGAGATGTTACGTGTTAGGTCCCTATGTTACTAGTATAGTCCCTTATTATTGTTAGTATAACCCCCTTATTGTTATTATTGTACCCCTGTAATCCCCATATTGTTATTATTGTTCCCTTAAATTATTATTGTTAGGTTGGCTAGGATTACATTGTGGCCCCACTAGGATTACATTGTGGCCCCATGGACTCCTATATATAGAAAGGAGGTTTTGTAATTTGAATCATCCAAGAATTGTTCATTCATGTAATGTATTGGAGGTTTCCCCCTCGAAGTGGCTTATTTCTAAGGCGTTGATATCTCTTTTCTTCTATTTTTGGAGCTGGTTCCACAACATTTGGTATCAGAGCTTTGGATTCTAGGGTTTCGCTGCTCCAAACAGGTCATCGTGGCATTTTCACTATAAATTTTCTCTATGAAGGTTCAGGAGCTGAAATTTTTAGAGGGCGAAGTCGAAATCTTGAGGAACATCGTCAAACAATTTCAGATCTTGGTTTGCAATATTTTCAAAGATATGATATGTGGAAGTTAGGGATTTTTGCAGGCTCCTGAATTTCACTTAAAAAGGTCGTCGTGGAATTTTTGCTATAAATTTTTTTTCTAAGAAGGTTCAAAATCTGAAAATTTTAAAGCGCGAAGCCGAAATCCTGAGGAACATCTTAGAAAAATTTCAAAGCATGGTTCACAATATTTTAGGAGATATGATCTATGGAAGTTAGGTCTTTTTTAGGCTCCCGAATTTCATCTCAAAGAGGTGATCGTGGGAAAATATTCATAACTCTCTCTTTGAGCATCGGATTGGAATTATGTAAAAAGTGTCTGGAAGTAAACGAACTATATTTTCCTCTTTATAAATTTCAGATCTAAAGGAGAAAACAGTGACATGTGGCAAGTCGTACAAGTTTTTTCTACTGAACTAGTCCATAATTAGGTCATTATGGGAGATTGGACATAAATTTGTCTTGGAGAATCCAAATCAAGTCAGACCTGTGGAATTTGAAAGAAGCTTCAGAGGACTAATATAGGGACAAATTTCAGATATTGAGGATATGCAATTATAGATATAATTCAATTTCAATATCAAGCTCCTTAAAAGCAAGTAAAAGGTGTGTATTTTTTTTTTTTTTAATTTTATTTTATTTCCGAATTGCATAAGTCTTGTTTGAAGAATCAAGTTGAATTGATTCCAAGGGCATAGTGTAGAATATATATCAGTATTGGATTCTAAAATGGTCCTTAAAAATAATTCAACACCCATTAAGCCTTTAGAAGGATCTACTATGACTCATGAAGACGAATAATGACAACATGACATATCAAAATTACAAGAGCGAGTGCAACAAATTTCGCTCTCGCAAAGAGAAACAAAAAATGACATGGAAGTTTTGAAGAAAGGCGTGGAAACTAAGATGGATGGTTTGAAGAAAGGCATGGAATCTAAGAGGGATGGTTTGGAGAATGGCATGGAAGTTAAGATGGATGGCATGGAATCTAAGATGGATGACATGGAAGCTAAGATGGAAAACATGAAGAATGATCTAAAAGTAGACATGGAAGGTTTGACAAAGTTGATACAAGAAATGTTTCCTAATGGTGAAAAGATAGTAGAGGAAACTCATGATGAGAACAAAATAAATGTTAATCGTGATTTCATAAACTCTAATGTTGGAGGGAAGAACCACCATATTCCAAAAATGGATATGAGGAATTTTGATGGAAAGGATCCCGTGACCTGGATACTACAGATGGAGCAATATTTTGATCTCAATAATGTGCAAAACACATAAAAGGTACACATTGCAAATTTACATTTAGAACAAAATACATTTGTATGGTATCAATGGCTCTGCTCCTGTAAAAAATTGTCACTAGGTCAATTTTTACGGAGGAAATGATAGCACATTATGAGGATACAAAGAGCAACACTTTCTTTAGCCAACTGATAAATCTCAAACAAAAGTGTTCAGTGGGGGAGCACATTGAGGACTTCCAAAAATTGAATATAAGGGTAACTGATATTCCAGAGTAACACAAGACTAATCTCTTCATAGGTACTTTAAAGGATAACATCCAATATGAAGTTCGTGTTTTGGAACCTGATTCATTGGAGAAGGCATTCAGGTTGGAAAGAAAAATTGAATGTAAAATTATGGTGACAAGGAAGCCTACCACTCACTTCTATAAAATGGAAGTGTTGCTACTCCTAGATTTTCACAACCTACAAGGTTGACACCACAACAATTGGAAGAAAAAAGAGCAAAAGGGCTTTGCTACAGTTGTGATAGAAAATACACTAAAGGTCATAAGTGTGCTGAGAATAAATTATTTTACATAGATTGTGAAGAGGAAGAAGAAAATGAACAAGAATATTCAAAAGAAGAGGATATACACCAGGAACCAATCATAGAAGAGGAAGAAATGAGCCCAACCATATCATGTAATGCATTGGCAGGAATTACCACTCCTCAAACTCTCAAGATAGAAGGACATATCAAGAAGAAAATGGTAATAGTGTTGAATGATTTAGATAGTAACCATAATTTTATTCATTGTAAGGTAGCCAAGGAATTGAATTGTTTCCTATACCTAGCACCAGAATGTCAAGTGATGGTTGCAAATGGAGGAACTATAAATTTCTCGAAAAAATTCCATAATATCAAGCTAACCATGGGGGAATATGTATTGAATAGTCCAATGCTTTCCATTCCTATGGGAGTTGTTGATGTTGTACTAGGAGTACAATGGTTACAATCTTTGGGGACGGTAGCTTTTAATTTTCAAGAACTTTTCTTGAAATTTTTTTCAGAAGGAAAGGAGGTCGAATTACGGAGTATTGCAGGGAATCCAGGAAATATAATAAGCTCTAATGTCATGACAAAGCTTCTAAAGAAAGAAAAATGAGGTGTAATTGCACAATTATTCTCACTATAAATTCCAACATCAAAATCATCTATTTCTGCAAATCTCCAAAAAGTATTGGACAATCATTCCAAGGTGTTTGAAGCTCCCAAAGGACTCCCACCTATTCGTGATCATGATCATGCTATTAATTTGATTCCAGGAAGTGTTCCTCCAAACATTAGGCCTTATAGATATCCTTATGTCCAAAAGAGCGAAATTGAACGTATGAT
The DNA here is from genome assembly GCA_034641835.2 of Pinus albicaulis. NCBI lineage: Eukaryota > Viridiplantae > Streptophyta > Pinopsida > Pinales > Pinaceae > Pinus > Pinus albicaulis. The sequence goes on along the minus strand of CM076579.1, from coordinate 1,125,979,205 downwards.
ATAGTGAGCTACTCAAGCGTTGACCCATGTATTTCTATGTAACCCTGTCAAAGTGATTCTTTTCCATACGGATATATATGATGGCTTATGAACAATTAACATGAACAACCTTTTCTTTATCAATTTTGTACAAGATATATCATTTGGCTAAAAATTCTATAACTTGTTTTGGCCCCATCTTTAATGAATAAGGCTTCTTTTCTATGTATTCATACATATTTTGGTCCAATGGCTAAGAAGTGGTTTTATTTGATCTAGCATTTTTTTGGTATATCCAGTTCACTTTACATTTACATTACATTTATACGATTCACTTCAACTGATCCCCATGTTATTTCGAATTGAAAGGACTAGATCCCTGCCACCAAGAAATATCCTGCAACCGAGAAGCTGTAAGTGGGGTATCTATTCAACCAAAGTTTCCTGGGATTTGTACTTGGTATGTATTCTACAAAATTTACCTAGGATTTTCGTTGTGTAGGATTTATATCTATGTATGTGGAGCTAATTGATTGAAGATCAAACATTAGTTTTTTTCACAAATATTGCCATCCTATCTCAAATCAAAATATCCTTGTGATTGAGAAGTAGTAAGTTCACTCAGATTTGCACTTGGCCCAGTCTATGATCAAGTAAAATGGTCAATGACTTGGAAAACTTGTGTTTTGAATATTTAAACCTTTGGTAGGTTTTAGACATTATTATAATACCAACTAACCAAGTTCCTACTTGTTATCATGTCTATTTTATCTCATCCAAATCCATAAGACCTTAATTTTTGGGCATATACTTGGCCCAACATGCACACTCTCTGAATTGCTTTCCTAAACACCTCAATATCTTCCATGTTGCACCTAATTTTTACCACATACTTGGTACAATGATTTCCTCTGCCCTTGATCTGAAAATGGGTGAATAAATTTAAATGCTTATGCACAAGCACCTCCCACTCAGTTAAACAATTAAAATATCTTCCTTATACATGACTGTGCGGAATTTATTACTTGAAAACAGGTGTATGTTTTTTAACTGTTTAAGTGCTTTAAGAAGATTTTTTTCTTTCTAATATTAAGCATGTGAAACAAGCATAAAGTGCAGCAAATAAGCATCAACACATAACAACGAATTTAATATAGGAGTTCACCCGAATATTGTGGGCTACGTCTCCTTGAGCCTTTGTTAACTGACTTGGCTCTTTGGGATTATGAGGAATAGATTAAAATTAAATACTTAACTCCAATGGTTATTTGGGTTGTACCATTGGGTTTAGAATACCATCATACCCCTGTCATGGCTGTCATCACTCTGAAGAAAGAACCAGGTTCCCTTAGACTTGATTTCTGCTGTCGGTGCCTTAAGCTTACCCGAGATTCACTGTGGAACTAAGACCTTAAGAAATTATTTTCTGTCCATGAAACCTCACCTAATGTCTCCAGCATACACCATACCTCCAAAATATACTAGTCATTTTCTCAAAATGAACACTGGCTCCCCAATCTAGGCCTCCATCCACTATTGGCCCTGGGTTGCATGAAACTTCCCTGTGGGTTCTCGACCTTCATAAGTCTCCAAATGAATATGAAATTCCATTCAATGGATTCATAATGTCTTAAATAGTTATAATAGACTATTCATTTGCATAAATTTGCCTCCGGCTACTCCGGTTACGCCTCCAATATCTCGTTGGCACCCCATGGCTCTTGGTTCACTGAAAAATTATTTGAAGAATATAAAATTTTATAAGTCATCAAAGGCTTCTGAAAAATCCATAAATGGATTCAGAAGGTTCAAGATAGTCAGAATAGGCTACTGGTTTGCTGAGAATAGTTACTCGATGCACTAGATAGGCCTCATTCTCCTGTTGGCACCTGGTGGCCCTTGGAACTTCCCTGAAGCATATCGACCTTCAGAAGTCCTCTACTAGATTTTAAAACCTCACCATTATTTCCATAATGTCTGAAACATCCAAAATTTACTATTTTATTCCTGAATAAGGCCTCTAGATGCACTGGCTAGGCCTCTTTCTGTTGCTCGCCCTTGGTGGCCTTGATGGCCCCTAGAAGTTATCAGAAGCAAAACCTCACTCCAAAGTCCTCTTATGGCTCTGAAACCCTCACCAATTAGTTTTTAATGTCTGATATAGTCTAAATTTACTATTCATACTCTCATACTGGTCGAATCTAGCTCAAGATAGAGCCTATTCAATTTTTGTCCAGTAACCCCTAAATCAACTCCACTAATTGTAGAGGAACTACAGTTAACCCAACTACATTTGGCCAAATATACATATTTGGAGCACTGCCATAATTACCACCGAAGTATCCGCATCATTTAATTTATCGGTTGGTCACATGTCCCAAAATTGTGGGATTAACCATAACCATTATCAGAACCGTAGGCTATAACTGTGGTTGAACCGTTTTAAACCCGCGTTAATATAACGGTTTTGTGAAACCGTCAAAACAACTTAACCACGCATGTGACTGCTACTAGCACTGACAGGTAACGCTGGTGGTTATGGGCTTAAGTTCTTGGCCCAGGGTCACAGGCTGATGGCTATGTGGGGAGGGGCTAGCCCCTCCGGACCCCCAATTACGAAACCAACCTTCTTTAAATACAAGCTAAATGATTATAGGTTAAGAACTAAATGGTAGGGTGAGAAGTTAAGATGCCCGCATGCTATGCATGAGGTCTCGGGGTTGACTCCATTCGGCTCCACCAAAGTTTTGATATACGGCTCAAGGGCCATGTGGCGGCTTCAGGGCTAGCCACGTGGCGCCTTTTCATTAGCCCACGAAACTCTGCACGAATGACCACTTGACATTTGTCACCATATGAATAGCCTAGAGGGAATATTCTAGGGAATATGGGTTTTTTTTGAATTTTCAAAACCCAGTCAAACATGGTCAAAAGCCAAAAATTGCAGTTTAGTGGAATTTTCAAATCGTGATAACTTCTTCATACGGTGTCGATTTTTCGAACCATTCATGGCGCTAGAATAAGGAAGATGAGATCTATCTATTTGCTCAGGTTTGAAATGCTTTCGAACACTTTGAAAATTGAGCTATCACTTAGGTCCTTGATCCAAATCTGATAAGCTACCACCTCTCTTAAAAAGGTTGTTTTCCCCCAACATGAATTTTACTAGAGTCTGCATATTGATAATGAGCTATTTGCCATAGAGATTGCATGACCCAAGTATTTCTATGTAACCCCATCGGAGGGATTCTTTTCCATGCGGCTATATATGATGGCTTATGAATAATTAACATGACCAACCTTGTCTTTATTAATTTTGTACAAGATATATCATTTGGCTAAAAATTATAAAACTTGTTTTGGCCCCATATTTAATGAAAATAGCTTCTTTTCTATGTATTCATACAAGTTTTGGTCCAATATCTAAGAAATTATTTTCTTTGATCTAGTCTTTTTTTGATATATCTAGTTCTGAGAATATCAAGAGGCATCTATTCAGTTTGAAAAAAACAATATAGATTGTTATGTATTTGTGTTGCAGAGTAAAAACCTTCAATGTTATCTAGACTGCATAGCCAAGGTAGCAACAATTTCAACTATATCAATAATAATGTAAGGCTGGTGTACTATAATTTTGTGATGGAGGAGTTTGATGAGGACAATTTTCAATTAAGATATGCATTCAAAAAACAAGAATCGAAGGGTCATTTTAACGCCTGGAATCAATACAAAATATCTTCCCATAACATTCGATAAGGTTAGCATGAGATGAAAATAGATCACAATTCCATGTAATTCAATTAACAAGCCTTGTCTCCTTCCAAGCACATTAGTTATTAAATATGAGAGGAAGAAGAATTAGTGACTTTATCCATTGGTTTCCACGAAAAAAGTAATGTATGACATTAATATTTTACACTTATTTGGTTTTCATGATAATGAATGTAATTGTTGTTGATTTGGTACAGTTTTGTGGAGAAAATATTACTCACACAACTAGTTTTGTTAAGAGCGAAAGATTTTGAATATGCAAAAATCCGATTAAAAAACAAATTAAGAATTTTATGCACATTTCGTATTGATATATAGATTAGACTTATGCCTACAAGCCTTGTTTAGTGATGAAGTCATTTCTTGAGCTATAATTGGTAGGTTATGGGAGCATACTAATTCTAGACTTTAAGGAAGCAACGTGGGACAGGTTTGAAAACTTTGTGTTCCAGAAATTTGTTCCTATATTTGCAGACATTGCAATAGATTATGATCTTGGAATCGATATAGATAGTATCCTTGCAATTCTAGCTTTTCCTCAATGGATCAAAACCTTTCTGTAGGAGTTAAGCCTACTTGGAATATGAAGCATTAGTAGTTCATATCTAAGGCATGGTTTGAATCATTCAAGGCTTTGATTTGAACTCCCTCTTGAAGCAGCGCAGACCTTTTGAGTTAGAATTGTTAGCTAACTTGTAATTAATTGTTACAAACCCAAAGTCTAGAATTGAAATGCAAAACCCTAAATGAGACTTATAGAGGAAGTGCGAGGGTCCTAAATTGTAACAAACCCAAATGATTATAGTGATTAGGAAAGAACACGAAGGCTTGGATCTGAGGCAAGTTAGGGAATTTGTATTTTGTAGTATCAAGCTGCTTACAAATCATATTATTGTTGTATTATTGATTTTATTATGTTATGTTTGGATGACATTGATTGCACTAGTTGTTGGAACTATTGGGTTATACTTTTGGATTTTTCTTCATAATTGGAAGACAATACTTCTTATTGAGGATTATATTATTTGTATTGAATTGGACTGTTTGTAGTAAAAGAATTTTGAAAACCTAGTTACTGAAACGAAAACAAAAAATAGGGCATAATTTTTCCTAATATATTACATACATGACTATACCCTCCTAGAAAAAATAAAATAGATCAATCTCTTAAACCTGAGGGCAAGAGCGCATAACATAAAGCAGGCATAAGGAAACCACATTTATTTCACACATTGTTTCAAACAATTTGCAGGAAATGTTTTTTCTTTGACATTTGGCATACATGAGTCTAAACTTGTGCACAAGGGTTGTTTTTTGTGACTGAGTAGAACCTTGTAGTTCCTTGGACGTCCTTCATGATGGCCACATAGAAAGATTCACTTGCTTGGAGAATTCCTACTTGGAGGAGTGTCAAGCATCTTGGAGGAGGGTATCACACCCTAGATGAAATGTTGTACCTTTTTTGTTGTTGCTTTATACCTTGTTCCATAACATCCCTAAGGATGGAAATTTTCATGATTAAGATCCAAAATACTCTAGTAATAAAAGTGCAACTTATGTTTTGAATATAAAGTAAAATAGTGCAGAAATTTATACATGCTGGGGTATGTGTTCTATTCATTCAGTTCAACAGAGAGTAGTGAACTAGTTCTTTGGTTTTCCCTATAGAAGATTTCATTTCAGAATTAATGAGAAAACATTAAGAAGTTTTGATAGTTTATTTAGTGAATTTATCTTATATATTTTATGCAGTGTGTTTGTAAATTCTAGCATAATTAGAGCTGCAGTTTGAGTGGCCTTTAGTTTTCAGCTATCTAGTGTTTTTTAAGAATTATTTTCGCTTAGAATCTACTTACCATGGTTTGGAAAATTTAACATGGTATCAAGGTGCAGTTCTTGAAATCTTCCAAATCCTGTGTATGGAGAGGCAAGTTGTCTAGAGTATAGAGTTGTCTAAAGGTTTCAATGTGCAATATGTCGAAGTTTCAGTGATCAAAGTAATATTTTGCTAATGATCAACACATGGACCTACGAATGGTTGAGGGTTGTGAAGCCTTATTTTTGATCTAGTGATTGTAAATTGTAGCTAGTATGAAGAAATTGTAGCAATGACAACTCCCAAGATGAAAAAGAGTCACTTGTTAGAGGGATCTTCCAATGGAAGTTGAGATTGTAAGGCCACTTATAAATGGAAAACTTATGGTAACTTGTAGAGAAGGTGGATGCACAACCTATAGATCCCAAAAATCTAGTAGAACACAACAAAAAAGCAGTAAATGTAAAGTGAATCGAGAAAAAACAACCACAAGTATGAATATATGAAATGTGCATATTTTGAGTCACTGTATGGTGGCGATACATGAAGTAAATATCTATTTATGATTTAGTATGTATAAGTTATTTTATAAAGACATCACCTTAAAAATTGTATAGTGGAAAACTATAGGTGCAAGCAAGACCTATTATAATTAATCTTTGATCTTGGAGAACATTCTCACCATATATATATATATAATATTTGGATGGAGAGGTGTTTTGCAAAGGATGATTAAAGTTATTGTAATACTTTGTTGTTGTTTTTAAAGGTTTCGAGTGTTCATTAGGTGATTTGGAGATATAAATTAATTTAATGCAAATTTTTATATATTTTACATTTGAATGATGTTCTTTATTTTATAGATGACGAATCATGGTGTTATTGTTTTGTGTATACTGATTTATTTTTGATTTTGGGCTTGGCATAACATTTTAATAAAAAATTTCTTAATGGTTTTTGTGAACATTGCACTTATTTTACTTTGAATGCTACTTACAAATCTAGTAATTCTCAACCCTTGGAAACTATTGATGTAGGTTTCTAGATCGATTTGAAATTTTACTTGTGGAATATTCAGTGAGATGTCAAAAGCTAATCATGGGAAGAAACCATCAAGGAAAATGGAAGTATTATCATACTTTCAAAAGCCTCAATCCAAGAATACACATTCTCTTCATGCTTCAAGCTCCTTTGAACAATCTATTACTGAGAGAGATGTTAAATCCTGTGAAAATGCACTTGATATCCATATGATGGATGAAATAATAGGTTCCTCAAGTGATCAAGGTGAGATAAATGCAGTTTCAACAAAAAATGGTCATGAAAATGTTAAATATTTGTCCTTGGAAGGTGACACAAACCATTTACGAAAAAGTAAAAAAGGCCAGTGGACCGCAGGGAAACAATTCCAAGATGATTGGGTCTCAAGTTTTCAATTTATTGAAGAAATAACTCCTACAAATGTGAAGGAGGTTTTACGAGAAGTTAGATGTATTGCGTGTAGTTGGAAAATTTACAAGGTAGTGAAATTTCAGATGAAGCTAGATACAATACAAAAGCATGCAGGAAAGGTGCATGAAAATAAAATTGTAAATGGTGAAGTGAAATATATTGTTAGATGGAAAACTTCTGAGGAATGTAGACATATCCAATGTGTAGAATACTACAAAAAATATTTAATAAGTAAGAGGAAACTTGAGGTAAGTGGAGGAAACATCATATCTCTATTTGAAAAGACAAAGTTTGTTATCCAAGACGATACAATTGAGCAGTGTATTTCACATCTTATGTAAATGTCATCCTATGACATATTATACATATCACATGAAATTTATACCTTTTCTTCCAGTGCCAAACTTTCCATATTCTCATTGGTCTGTAACCAGTGGTTGGGAATGGGCAAGACTCTCTAGCTCAAGTAGAAAAGGATATTTTGAAACATAAGATTGCAAATTCTAGGTTTTTGGCATTGTCGTTGGATGAGGTTACGACTATAGATAATACTTCATGGATCTGCATGATAATTTATATGGTTAATGACCATATTAGGCATTCCTATCTACTTGGGATTAAAAATATGAGAGATACTTCTACATGATAAAATAATTATGAACTTGTTCTTAATAGTTTGAAGGAAAGTGGTATGTATCATTTAATGATTACAAAAAAGTTGGTATGTGTTGGAGTAGATGGAGCATCGGTAATGAAAGGACAATGGAATGGCCTTTGTGTTAGACTACAACTATCAACTTTGCCATATATGCTTAATATTCATTGTATGGCTCATAGGATGAATCTTGCATTTAAAATAGTAATCAAGTTTCCATCAGTTTAAAAATTTGATGATCTTGTATGTGAGACTCATGCATACTTTTCTCGTAGTCCCAAACGATTAGAGTTTCAACAATTTGCAGATGGTGTTACGGATGGAAAAAAAACTACTAAAAGATGTTGATACAAGTTGGATCTCATTAAATGGACCAACTCAAAGACTATTTAGTGAGTTCAAATCTTTGGTAGGGTTGATGTATGAAAACTGCAACAATGTAGACAAAGCTCAAGATCTTATTTTTAGACTAACTGATATACATACATTATTGACATTGGTTGGAATTCTTCCTATGCTACATGAAATGAATGTCCTTGTGAAAATGTCTCAGAATTGCACATTGTATATTGCAGAATTCACAAATGCAAGAAAGTCAACATGGATTGCATTGGATAATTTGTATATGATGCCAGACTCTTTTACTAGTCCATAGTTTACAAGTTGAACTAAGATCATCAATATAGAAAATATTGAAATTTTTTTGACGTTTGATGAAAAAGGGATACTATGTATCGCAGTGCGTGGGTATATGGTTCCCTTTCATTATATTAGTAAGACAGGGCGAATCACCAAAGATTGCCCCGCATTAAGAGACCAATTTGATAATATTTTGATTTTAGTGAGACGAAATTTGATAGAAATTTCAAGATCACTATCATCAGAGATAAGAGGATTATTTCCTCGAGATGAATTGTTGGAGGCCATGTGTGTGGTATACCCTAAATATTGGAACAATTTTGAATGTCCAAGAACTTTAAAATCTGATTTTCAAAAGAGATTAAAATGTTTAGTAGACCACTTTTGCAAGAAAGTCTCGATACATGGAGAACATATTGAAGGTATTTTAGATTCATCAAAATTGTATCAACAAGGTGGATGATTTGCTGAAACAATGTGGAAGAAATATCTTTTTTTGGAGAATCCTAATGAAAGCAATGCTATAACAAGATTATGGACTACTTTAAGTGCTAGCCAATACCTTTAATAAAAGATATCAGAATGTTTCAAATTAGCAGATTTGTGTCAAACCATGATTTTGGGATCAATGGAGGATGAGAGATTGTTTAGTGCACTATCATTCTTGAATTCAAAGTTGAGGAACTAGCTTGATAAACATGTGGATAGATGTTTAAGATTAAATGTAACAAAGTATGAAATTAAAAATTTTCCATATGAAAGAGCACTAGCGCTTTGGCGATTAGATTGTGATAGAAGGGGAGAAAACAATATAACAAATTTCTCTAATGAACTTGATAGAGGCTCATAATGACATTTATTTGGAGACAATCATGTTCACAATGTAGAAAATGAGGACCAATATAAGAACTAGGAAATTGAAATACCCTAGGACTCTTATTTTGGTATACATGTTCCGTTGATCATGCAATATTACTATATGTTAAATTAAGGTAAAAATAGGTTCTATATTTTGTATTTTTCATTGTAACATCGCAACTACATTTCTTTGATGTGTGCTATTTTAAGATTGATGTTTCATATTTAATCATTACATTGTTTGTTTCTTATTTGTGATAGGAAATGAAGTAGGATTTGATGAGGTTGGGACCTATTTATTTTCACATAGATAGTGTGTGACTAGTATTAAATGATAAATAACTAATTTAACAAGACTAACGCAAAGAATCAATGGGCTCATTCAAGTACATGAAACTACCTTGATGTCTAGCTCTCATATCTTGGAAAATTTTATTGTTTTATATGTTGCTTGGATTGGGGCATTTTTTTGAGTTTCGAGTTTTATATTTTCTTGGAAAAGAATTATTGATATTTAGAAAAGGAAATGAGCCATGGGTAGCTAAGCGAACAGAAAAATGGTTCATGTACTAGGTTCCTGCGCATTCATCATAGGAGACCTATTGACATGAGACCGAAATTATTTTGTATAAAGTCTTATCAGTCATTTGTTGGCCATGCTTTCAAGTCTTTCAGGTACGAAGTTGTTCAGGTCCCCACATGTCTGTAGGACCATTAAGGGATGAGATAACATGATTCAGTCCAACTAATGCCCCGAATCTACTTTTTACCTATTGATGTAAGTCTTTTGTTACCCATTATTATCACCAACAAAATTATACCATAACATAACCCAACTTGAAGACACCACTTCGCATCTTCCTTTTACATAAATGGTCTATGGATCTCCCTATTATACACCCATGTAGAATGTTCAAATTATGAGATTGGAACTGTGCACTAAAGACCCTAGCATAAATATTGTGACCATAAGCAGTGTAGAAACTGGAGAAGATAAAGCAGAGGGTAATATACCTACTACCGATGTTTGGGTCCGAAGATCTCCTGAGAAAAAGGAAGGGCTTAATATACAAAGGGAGAAGGAAACCTTTGTCACAACAAAGAAGGACTTCTCGGATCCTGGCACATCTAAAGTACCAAGCAAGCCTACCATGGATACCATCGAAGGGGTCGAGCTTGCATAGATGAAACCTTTTTTGCTGGCTTGTATCAAGCTTATGTGAAATAAGAAGGCAGTTGAGAATATTCAAGCTTTTATTAATAGTTGCGACAAGAAAGAGCATCCTCAGATGGAACAAAAGGCTATAAATAATATTTACAAGAACAAGAGAAGAACTGGCTGAGAGATGCACGTGACTGCTCAGATAGGTGAGTTTGAAATGGACCAAGTCATTTTGGATCTGGGCTCTGATGCAAATGTACTACCAAAGAAAACTTGGTAGAAAATGGGAGAGCCTAAGCTGGAATGGTCTGTAATACAGCTGCACATGGAAAATCAATCAAAGATTATCCCAATGGGTAGACTATCTGGGGTTATAGTTGATATCAAAGGAGTTAAGGCACTAGCTGACTTTGAAGTTATTCAAATTGTTGATGATTTAGATCTGTACCCTGCGTTGTTGGGTCTGGATTAGTCTATTGACATGGACACTATCATCAACCTCAAGTGCATAAGTATGGTGTTTGAAAACAATGGAACTAGGGTCATGGTCCCTTTGGATCCTACAGAAGGAGAAAGATACACAGAACTAGTGCGTGCAGAAGAGGATGTTGATCATATCTACAAGATAACTGCAAGGAATGGATCAATCCTACAACAGATGGTAAGCTTAGTTGGGATAGGGATAGTTCATGCCACTCAGACTCAGATGAGGAGTTGGAGAATTAGTAGAACCGCTTGCATCAAGTCTCTACACTGTGCTGCAACCGAGTAACCATATCTCTACGATGTATATCCTCTAAGGTTTGTGAATTAACTTACTATGATGGTATAGGTAGTGCCAATTTTATTTTAGAAGAATTTTAAAAGGTTGTTCTAGAGACACAACAGATCCATTCTCTTGACTTGGTTTTGCGCTCAACCCCACTGTGCTGGTGGGAAAAACACAAGGACAATTTTTCGAATTGGGAAGAATGTACCCACATGATGCAACTGTGATTTAGACAACCCAATACACGGTTGGAAGGAACCTATGCATTCAAAGAATATCCGTGCATGCATTTAGCTAGGTGGACTACAATTTGGGGAGAAGAGCGACAGCTAGGATGGGTGCATACATTCATTCATACTTTAAGTAAGATACCCATGAAATGGTATCGGAAGGTTGAGCTGTGATGTGGCACGACATAATGGGTTGCGATAAGGGGGAGATTTGTTTTAAATTTTAGTTTTGAGAGTGGATTCCCATGCATCAATACTCTCTTACACATGATTCAAGATGTGGTCTTTGATGTACTAGAGAAATAAGAAGAATGAGCCTTACATGCATGGGATGCGCAGATGAAGGATATCGTTGACTTCCAGAATGTGACTATTGAATATAATGAGGAAGACCCAATAATCATCAATATCCTTGAGTCTGAAGGTCAATGTGCAGTTGCTGGGCCTGTGGTTGAATTTCTGGAAGTGACCACACCCACGAATATTAGGCAAGTCAATATTGGAATATAAGAACAACCTAAGATTGTTAAAATAGGGAATTATTGGGATGAAGATACAATGGATAAGGTTTCAGAGCTGCTCGTTGAATATCAAGATTTCTTTTCCACAAATTTTTTAGAGTTAGAAGGAATTTTCGGGGATCTTGGTGTGATGAAGATCACTCTGAAACCATATGCTGAGCCTATCAAGCAATGTCCTTACAAGTTGAATCCTAAGTATAAGCATAAGGCCAAGGAGGAGCTGGAGAAAATGGTTGCTGTAGGGATCATTGAACCAGTAGAAGAATCAGATTGGGCAAGCCCCATGGTGGTCCAAGAAAAGAAGGCCAAAGGATAAATCAGGATTTGTGTGGATCTATGCAAGTTGAATGATGCCTATGCACATGACCCTTTTTCAACTCCATTTTCTGATGAATTCTTGGATAATGTGAGAGGGTAGGAGGCCTACTCTTTCACTGATGGATTTTCTGGATACCACTAGATAAAAATCATGCCTGAAGACAAAGGTAAGGCAACCTTTGCGATGGAATGGGGATCATTCCAATACATCGTAATGCCATTCAGTCTAAAGAATGCGCCAATGATATTCTTGCGCATGGTGGTAGCTGCATTTAAGGAGTATATACATAAGTTCTTAGAAGTATATTTTTATCTGGATTGTATTTGGATTATTGAAGAAGTATGTTTCAATTCTGCGTTTGATGGTGGATACTTGTCAGAAGCATCAGATCTCGCTGAATTTCAAGAAGTGTATATTATGTGTCCCCTTCAGGATTTTATTGGCTCATATTGTCTGTCAATAGAGATTGATGGTCGATCCAACTAATATTTCTATTATTGTTAACCTAGAGGCTCCAGTGAATGTGAAGCAATTGTGGTCTATTTTGGGGGCATACTGGATATTACATAAAATTTATTCAAGGCTATGTGTTGGTTACTGCACTGATGGAGAAGTTGTTGAAGAAGGATGCCTCTTTTTGCTGGGATGAGGACTGCCAAAAGAGTTTAGAGCTACTTAAGGAGAAAATGGTGACTGTGCCTATATTGGTATTTCCAGACTAGACAAAGGAATTCCATGTGCACGTTGATGCGTCATGTATCGCGTTAGCATCTGTACTCACACAACCAGGAGCTGGAGATATTGATCACCCAATTGCATTTACGAGCAGAAAATTGTCAAGTGTCGAGCATAATTACTCATCAATGGATAGAGAAGGGTTAGCTATGGTCTATGCGCTGCATAAGTTTCGTCACTATTTGTTGGGCTCGGTCATTTTAAGATGTTCATTGATCACTCTACTTTGAAGTACCTAGTTAACAAGCTTGTGTTTGGGGGGGGGGGGATTTGTAGATGGCTCCTATTGTTTAAAGATTATGATTTTGAGGTGATTATAAAGCCAAGGAGATTGAATGTAGGTCCATATATTTTGTCACACATTGAAAGTGGAGATGAGCCAACTATTTTGGAGGAAGGATTAAAAGACGTGCAACTATTTTCCATCAGAGTAGTTGATGACCACTTCAAATATATCATCCACTTTCTGATCACTAGAAGTGCGCCTAAAGAGTATATAGTTAAGAGGAAGAAAGAGTTGATCTTGCGCGCAACAGACTTTACTTTGATTTTTGGCTATTTAGAAAGCTGCACATTTCAAGTTTTAGGCGTAATGCTTCAGATTGCTAGTTCTGAGTTGTGCATGGTCATTCCCAAAGGATCTAAGGTCAGGATTGATTTGGTTGTTTTCCCCAGTAGAAAGTTGCATGCTATGCATATGATGATCATGGATGAGCTGCAGGACATAGAGTACAAGGCATTCCAGGATACCATGGTAGCTCAACAGCAAGTCGCCACCACGCTTAAGGGTCAATAGCTAGCAGAGGATGCGTGTCGCTCCAATGAAAGCCAGCGCACCCATTTGGAAACTGTGATCGATCAACTATGATTTGGTCTCCTCAAGATCACAGTGCTCACTACTACAACATCCACTACCAAATTGGAGAATATGTTAGTTGCACTAAAAGCATCCAAATTTGAAATAGCCACAGTGCGTGCAAAGCTCAAGCAGAAGATAACAGATTTACAGATGAAATTGTAGCCCAAGACGCGTCAAGAAGTTTGCGTGCTGTAGAAATTAGCGTGCGAGAATAAACTACTAGCATCACAGCTGTTGTGAATGCTTGTAGCCAATTGCTACATGAGGCCATGGGAATTTGGACCTCCATCCAAGATGACCCTGTCACACAACAACTGAAGATGGATTTGTGGGCCAAGGAACAACAATTTAATGATATCTAGGTCGCTGCACCGACCCTAGTGCCGACCCAAAGATTGGAATAATTGCAGGAAAACCATGCTATTTAGGAGGAAATTGACACACTGCGCTGAAGGGAGAAATTTATCGACCAAAGAATGCAGCCTTAGGCTGAGGAGATTTTGCAGCTCTTCTAGAACATCGCTGGTGCCCTCAGAGGCCTGCAACAGACCTAGAGAAGTATCAGCCTAGTAGCTGAGGGACCAACCACAAAGAAATTTGTCAACGAGGTGAAAAAATCCACAAGGCAGAGTGCAGAAGTCATATAGCCACTTAAAACTTCCATTCAGGCGCTGAAAGACAATATGCAAGAGTCAGTACCAAAGTGACTCGGGACAAGTCACTAGATTGTATTGGGGGCATGTTGGGATAGGGTATCCTAAGGTCAAGTTTTTAGTATAATTTTGGTTAAATTTTGTCGAAACGCGCTACATGCAGAAGTCAAGGGGCTTTGGGGTGAGTCAAAGCTCCTTTATAATTGTAATGGGTGAAAAAGGGAAACCATGAGTCTCAAACCATGGAATGTGAGCGTCTAAAGTCATATAAATATGTAATGGTTGAGTCGAGTAAGGATATCTTATCTTATGTTTGTTGATCTTTATGGTTTATGTTTTGATCTGAGTTGGGCTATTTTGTGTTCAATCTGGGTAGAAAGGCTCCTACTGGCTGTGTGCGTGGAGACCTAGTCCTAAGCTGTGTGCAAGGACTCTGCTACTGTGTGCGCAGAAGGAAATAATTGTACTAGATTGAAGACTTATTAGTAAAGAATAAGTTTTGGAGAACTCTATTGCAATTTCTATGTTTATGGATGAATGCGTTAATGAACTACTGATTACTGCAAGTGATAGATTTGTTTTTGTTCTATTTGAATGCACAGTTATATGAGTTAATTATCTGGGAAATATCTCTGTTTTCACGCAAGGATTGCATCTGTCTTACGAGTTTTACTAGAAAACTATCTATGTGATTACGCAAGTGTTGTTTCTGCTCTGATAAGCTATATCTGAATGAAGTGTAATAATATTTTTACACATATCTGTTAAGGTTTTTCTGTGCTTAGATCAGGTTTCTGTGAAGTATCGTGCAGACCGATAAGCCTTAAACTTGATAAGTAAGGTTAAAGCCCACATCAAACTCTCCCTCAGGGTGCAGAAACCTGGTTCCAACACCCCCCCCCCCCCCATACTGCTTCGAGTGAGAGTTTGGTTTGCGCAAGCAGATCACTATCGAAAGAGGCAATAGTTGGAGGGTTTTGTTGGTTGAACATAACACTCTGAACCTGGGTCAAGACCTATCAAGCCAACATCCACCATACATTTTTGTTGCAGGGGATTCTTGGAAGTAGCCCAAATATGCCATCCATGCTGATTAGGATGTGGCTCTACTAATGATGTCTGTGACTATAGATGTTGTAGTTTTACACGATGCGCTAAGAGAAATTTTTTTAAGGTACTTTGAAACTCTTCCTTAGCATGCCCAGTTTGCTCTTGTGTTGTAGTTGAAGGAATTTATGTTGAGAATGCAGCCAGATGATGGAGCTTAGTGAAATGAAGTCGCCTTCACTAAGTGGGCCCGCAGGCAAATTCTGGCGCAAAGTCTATTTTTAGACTATGTCTATTTTTAGACATACGGAGCATAATTTAGGAATTCTACTTGGAGATTCTTAAAGTATGCGACATGTCGGTAAAAATAGATGAGACCCTTATTTTTAGGACCCAGGCTATTTTTAGACTGATCTCCTAAAAATATGGAAGTCAAATATTATTTACCCTTAATAATATTTTGACTATAAACAGCAGTTTACTCTCTTGGCGCACTTCAGGTTGAGTCATGGAGGTGACTCATGCAACTGACACAAGGAATCACGTGGTTCCTAGGGTTTGATGGCATCTTGCATGGTTGGCTTCAGTTAGACTTCAGTGGCGGGAGTTTTGGAGGAGTTAACGGGACAAGTAGTGGAGTTGTGTTCTGTTTGTTTTAGTTGAACTAGTTGGGATTAGTTAACTAACTAATCAACTAGATATGAGTGGAGTAAATTAAATAATATTTAATTTACTAAATATTAACTCATTAGTCAACTCAAGAACACTTCAGTTCACTACAGTGCATGATCAGTTCAGTGGAGACCAGTGGAGGAGGTAGATGAAAGGGTGAGTAAAGCTATCAGTTGGTAGATTTGTTTTGCATGAGATTTGCATTACACTTGGAGGAATTGTCCATGACAATTACGCAATCAAGGGAAGGGGATTCGAACCTTGAACCTCTTCATATACAGGCCATGATTGCGCAATAGAGCCAAGGCAATTGGCGGGGAGTTTTGAACCTCAGACTTGTTCAAAACTGAGTCAGATTGTGAGTAACTTCATGAGAGAGTACTGAGTACTTGTGAGGAGTATTGTACTTGTTTGGTTACTTGATTTCTCCATTATAATATACACAATAACTGCGGGGTTTTCAGCTATAGGCTTTCCCCATACATACTGAGTTAATGTGTGATTGATTTGATGTGAGATTGCTTCTGTTATTTCCGCATGTGACAATTAATTGTAGAAGAAGGTTATGTGTTATGCATGCAATTCGAAATTGATGTATGATCAGGTTAATCTTCATTGAATATGTGATTTATTCAGCTAATTTCTACAAATTTATTTGGGGTTAAAAATAGAAAAGCTATTCTGAATTTATTTCTCAATGATCAAATAAATAGCGAAGAGGCTTAGGTTAGCGTGTGAATGATATGTAAATCAATCATAATGAAAATATACTGAAAAGGGATTTTGGACAAGAAAACTGAAATAAATAACAACGTAATGTGTATTCCATGTTAGGGTGTCTATATAATCTTAAAATTTAAGAAACAAATGAAAAAAATAATCCAAGATGGGTGCGGTGCAAGCAACCCTCTTCAAACCGATCACCTTTTCATGGTACAAAGCGGAGCTTAATTATGGTTTGTTCATCCTTAAAGCCTCTTGAAAGCTCCCTCACGGTACATAGAGGTCCACCAACCTCCCAAATTGTGTCCAAAAAGATAACCCATATCCCCCTTCCAAATGGATATGCGGGCTCCAATACTACCATGTGTCTTCTAGTTTGCTACCCTTCTAAATTTGGTACACAGTCCCAAGGTTATCTCCAAAGGTGGATGATATATGAAAACATATACCATGTCAGCAATTTCAATGTGGATCAACTGATCACAGAAGGAACAAACCTCTTGTACCATCCCAAGGTACAACACCAACCCCGAAATCCCCAAGGTCTCCTTTTCCTTTCTTAATCTTGTCTTAATTGAGCCTTCAAAAAAGTACACAAAACTCTGAAGCAATACCATGCTTCCAATGATATCTCAACCATGCAACTGGAATCATCCATAAAAGGAAATAAAAATATTCTAAACTTCCCTTGAAATGTGGATACAAGGTTCTCCAAATCATGTTAAAAAAACATTCAAACACCCATAACCTTCTATAATCACATATATCAGCCCAAATAGTGCTCCAAATTAGTTTCTATAGTCTGATATTAACATGTCTACGTCAAAAAAATGCAGGTCATCCCAATATTTCCACATATGGGTCGAATCAACACTCTTATTTAGTTTATTTTTATCTCCAAATATTCAAAGGCCATCCCTCCAATTAAGGGAAAGGCCAAGAGTTTATATACACACACACACACACACCACAAACGTTAATTAAATTCTCACTGAAACTATCTTCTGGGCATTCTACAATTTCAGTCTGTTGTGTAGGCTAAATTTCTACAGGTTGGTCACAACTCAGGCTTACTTTGATTCCATGTTAACTCAGTCTGTTTTGAAAGTCTGAGGCCTACTTCACATGAATTTCTAGGAATGATAGGCACTGATTTGGAGGTCTGTTTTGTGCACTTCCATAGGAGTTTGCAACTCCCTTTCACTTAGCTCCCTAGTTTGCTACATTGTACCTCTCTTATCCTAGATATCCCTGCCTTGATTGGTCATACTATACATAGTTATGCTGGTATATCTATTTCATTGTTGCAAAACATAAGCCCATAGTTGCAATCGCGATATTTCTCCCATGAGATTTAGATGCTTTCTAGCTTATTTAGCTTAAATAGATTCATGGGTGGGGTCCCGACACTTTCAAATACTCTAATTTTGATATCTTCCAGTGAATCATTCAACATATCCATCAATAATTTTCTTGGGGATTAAATATAAAGTGCCTCTAGTCCTGAAATAGGATTAAAAAAAGCAAAAAATTCCCATGTCAATTATTACCAGCACCAATATTATACAAAATTTTATGTTCATTCAACCTGATAAATCTTCCATTGCATTTGACATTCTCACTCGACAAAAGGAAATAAAACTTCAATTTGGGACTCCTGTAGCACCCTTGATCCTTGAGATCAAGATTGTCACCACAATCTCTAGTTTAAATGGTTTCATGAGGGCTCGAAGATCCATATTGTAACAATCTGATCCTATGGTTTGAAACTATAGGCGACAAGGTTTTTCAACATTCCCACTGTCCAGGATGGTAGATAAGAGGACCCCAATACACTACAACAATCATACCTACCCTGGGGATTTATCCTGGATTATCACAAATCTTTGAACTTTGAAGAGTGCTTCAAAAATTTTCTTTTGATAGTACCCAACCAAATGGTGGGTGACATATAGCTCTAACTTGGTGATATATGTCATGCTCGGGGGAACTTGAGAGCTCAAAATATCATCTTCATTCCAACCACCTCATCATATCCTTTATACAACGCCCCTTCTCTTTGTTCTTTATCAATGTCCAAAATAATGAGATGTCAAAATAAAATAATCATACGCTGGAAACTATGATCCAAGAACATCAAATGATTCCTCACCATATGTATTTGAACTCTAATAGTAGTTATCTTTCAGGGTGCAGCCTACTGCCAACATTTTACAAGACAAATCTTCCATAGATAAAAAATTCTTTTAAAGTTTATTTACCTGGTCACCGTTCAGTGCATGATCTCCATGATCATTTACTTCAAAGGGGTGGGCATACTTGTAGGAATACTTTCATTTTCTTAGTGTATACTGGAATTCGCCAGATTTGAGAGGATTGGTCTGAAGATTCCCTTTGTAAATATTACAAATGGGAGACCATCCAAGACAAAATGAATATTTTACATTTTGCTGCAAATTCAGATAAAAAAATTACCATCAACCTCTTGGTATTCAAGTATTTTCATACATTTCTATAAATTTTATGAATTGCTTCTCACACTTGTTATTAATTATTGTGCATACTCGTTGATTGCTTGGATCAAAATACACTTTTTTATAAAATGAGCCCTCATTTTCATCGTGCAACCTGAGGTGCTAGCCTATACTTTCATTCATGCCTTCTAAATTCTTCTTGCACAACAACCTAAGAGAAATAATCGAGAGTTCTTCTTCCCCAATCTAAAGTTCATTTCAATATTATAATCTATGTTGGTGTGGGAATGAAAAGCAAGTGAAAAAATAATTTCCGAATCTAAATCCATGTCTTCAACAAAAGAATCACTATTCTCATCATCAAAACCAAAATATAAAAATGCATGGGGTTGTGTATGTTTAATATTGTTGAAGAAGGTTTTCATCCATGATGATATCAATGATGATTTGTGTGATGTATAACCTTCAACAATGGCAGCAATTATATTATATAATTTTCCATGAAAATAGTAAGAGCACTTTGTTTTGTAATGGAAACATACAATCGTTTTGCAGGAAATATGGTGAATATGAAAAATGATAATGGGACTTGGAAGTGGTACTTACTAAAATTAGTATGGTGCATCGATAATAAAGAGGATGATGAAATGGAGGACATAGATAAATTGTGAAATGGAGGATAAGACATATAGTATGAAGATGATGATGATGATTCTTGCAAATAGAACATGTAATAGGATGTACAATGTTTCTCTGTTGTGATTATTTTTGTACAGATACATTAATCCTTCCATTTTTTTATTGATGTAGGTATCTTGGAATGAAATTTTTGAAAGTCATATGAATATTCTAGAGATGGAGGCTTTATTTTATTCAATTTTATGCCTATGTATTAGAAAGTGAAGAGGTAATTCAACTGGAAGATTTTCAAGATTACCTAAAAAGTGAGAAGAAAGTTGAAACCTAATCATATAAACATGGTGAAGCAAGGACTGCTTGATTCTTTCATCAATGATAGACGTGGAAATTGGTCTTAAATATTTGTTAAGCATGTCATTTATAGGCATGTCTTAAATTGTTTAGTTATGCATAAGCATAGGAGATCAAGAGTAATGCCATGGTTTAGAAATATCCTAGATGTTGGAAATCTATCCGAGATAAGATATAATGTTTGAGTCTGTATGTGTTTATATGTTTATATTTGAGAGTGACATTGGAGTGGCATATTTTTAGTCTTTTCTCTCCCCTTTTCTTACCATAAATTGTTGCAATCTATTGACATTTCTAGTGTATATGGAATGTTATGAAAGGAAATACCATGCAAATATTTGTGCCACTCTTTTTCAATTTGTTGTTTGGGGCCAAAGGTGACAGGGAGGGAAATGTTGTGAATTCTTGCTTAGAAACCCTTTCTTTTATTGTTGGTAACATAATATGGGACTCTTACTTTAGTTTATTGATGAGAGAATTTCAAATGATGGCTTCCCTTGTTGGGTATGTGTTATATTCTTTCCACGACTAGCCCCACACGCTGTACGTTGTGCCGGGCGCAGCATGGGGGTCACAAGGGGGGAGGCAGCCCCCACTGTTGGGGTCCAGGGCAGTGTCTCGGCGAAAATTTGTTTGGTGTGCGGACCCACTCATAGGCGGACCCACCCATGTTTTGTGCATGATTTTGCACATTTTTTTGGGGTATGATGGTTTTCGACCCCTGGTATTTTGTAGATCCAAATTTCAAGGGAATCCACATGAGGTTCTAATCCAGGGTTAATGGATTGGGGTTTATGTATGCTTGCATGTATATATATGTGTTGTAACATCAAAAGGAATATAATGAAAAATCGTTCGGTCGTCCAATTTGGGATCTAGGGGAAAATCTCTCGTGTTTATCTGCTTTATGTTTTATGCTCTCGCTTACTGTTTATTTTCTAGTTAAAAGATTCGTGTGTAGATAATTTCGTTCGTGTTAAAACCTACATTTGTATCGAGTCAAGCTGCTTCAAGGGGACTTTGCTGGGCTGGTGGCTTTTTTTTCTAGCCTGAGGTAGACCCTGTTCAGTGGGAGATCTGCGGGATCGATTCTTGCAGTGAAAGAAGATGGCGAGCGGCGGAAAGATAGAGATCGAGAAATTTAATGGTAAGAGTTTTGAGTTGTGGAAGCTCAAGATGGAGGATCTGCTGGTGGATAAAGATCAGTGGATCGCGGTAGATCCAGGTACTAAACCAACGACAATGTCAGATGAAGACTGGAATAAACTAGATCAGAAGGCTAGAGCACAATATAGTTGTGTGTCTCAGATTCAGTATTGTTGAATGTATCTGGGGAAGCTACGACGAAGAATTTGTGGGAAAAACTTGGGACTTTGTACCAATCTAAGTCTCTGGTGAATAAGTTGTTCCTGCAAAAAAAGCTGTATAACCTAAGGATGAAGGATGGAGACTTGGTGACAGAGCATCTGAACGCCTTCAAGACTATGGTAAGTCAGCTGTCATCTGTTGATATTAAAATCTCAGATGAAGATAAGTGCATCAGTTTGTTGTGTTCTCTACCAGACTCGTGGGATAGTCTGGTTATTGAAATAGGTAGCAATACAACTACCTTGAATTTTGATGACATTGTCTCAGCCTTGTTGTCGGAGGAAATGAGACGGAGAAATATGGAGGGCCAGAATGGAGATGCCTTATCTGTACGAGGAAGGTCCCAAAACAGAAACAAGAATAAGGTTTCGAGTGAGAGATCCAAATCTAGAGGGAGATCTAAATCTCCTGGAAAGTTTGTAAAGGTATGCTGGAAATGCGGAAAGGAAGGGCACTACAAAAAGGAGTGCAGATCTAAAGCTCCCGAGAAAGGAAAGGGATCTGATGATGCTCCTTCTGCAGAGGCAAAAACCACCTCGGATGAAGGTGGGGATGTGTATTTGGCTTCTTCTTCAAATACACATGTAGATCATGAGTCATGGCTGATTGACTCAGGTGCATCCTTTCACTTCACTCCCCATAGGGAGTGGTTCTGCGAGTATGAGAAATATGATGGTGATGTCTTCCTAGGGGATGATAGGAAGGCCATAATCATCGGACGTGGAAAGGTCAAGCTGAAGCTGCAAGGTGGAAGGATTAGAACACTTCCTAGTGTTCTGCATATTCCTGCATTGGCCAGAAATCTGATTTTTGTAAGCAAGATGGATGATGCAGGTGTAAAAACAGTGTTTGAGAAAGATGCCTGCAAGATGGTTCGGGGAGCACTGGTATTAATGCGGGGAGTTCGGACTGGAACTTTGTATAAGCTACAAGGTAGCACTGTTATTGATGGGTGTAACAATTCTATGGTTCCTGAAAGTGGAGCGGAAAGCCTAGCTGTCTCTGGAGAAAAGACCATGTTATGGCATCAAAGGCTTGGACATATTGGAGAGAAGGGCCTTCAGATACTGCACAAAAATGGTATGGTAGAAGGTATGTCTAATTGTTCTCTGGATTTCGATTTCTGTGAACATTGTGTATATGGGAAGCAGAATCGGGTGAGTTTTCCTTCTGGTGCTAAGAGGGCAAACAAGATATTAGAACTTGTGCACAGTGATGTGTTTGGGCCTGTGTCAGTTCCATCACTGGAAAATTCTGTGTACTATGTTTCATTCATAGATGACTTCTCAAGGAATACATGGATATATTTCTTGAGGAAGAAATCTGAAGTCTTTGACATATTTAAAGAATTTAAGGCTCTGGTGGAAAACCAGACAGAGAAGAAGATAAAGGCGTTGAGGACAGATAATGGTGGGGAGTTCTGCAAGAAGGAATTTGAAGAGTTCCGTAAGAAGTGTGGTATAGCACGGCAGAAGACTACTCCATACACACCTCAGCAAAATGGAGTTACAGAAAGAATGAATAGAACACTGATGGAAAAGGCAAGAAGCATGCTCAGTGGTACCGGGTTAGGACAAGAATTCTGGGCAGAGGCAGTGGAGACTTCATGTTACTTAGTTAACAGATCACCTTCATCAGCGTTGGAGGATAAGACTCCACATGAGGTATGGACTGGTAAGAAACCCTCTCTTTCACATCTAAGGGTATTTGGATGTGATGCATATGTACATGTTCCAAAGGCGAAAAGGACCAAGTTGGATAATAAATCTGAAAGGTGCATCTTTATTGGGTATAAGGATGGTTTAAAGGGTTACAAGCTTTGGAACCCAGAAACAAGGAAGGTTGTGTACAATCGAGATGTGGTGTTTAGAGAAGTGAAAGATGTTGTTAAACATGAAGTCCTACCAAAGGAACCTGAGAAGATAGAGTTTGAGCTAAAGGAGGATGAATCAGACTCTACAACAGAAGAAGACTCGGAAGATGAAGAGCCACAAACTCCAGCTTTGAGAAGATCAGTTCGGGAAAGAAGGCAACCAGAAAGGTATAGTCCATCTACTTTCTGTTCAGGTTTTGCCTTAACTATAACTGATGATGAACCCAGAACTGTCAGGGAGGCAGTAGATTCAGAGGATGGAAAACTCTCGAAGGAGGCCATGGTTGATGAAATGGCATCCTTGCACAAAAATGAGGCATGGGATCTGGTGGAGTTGCCGGCTGGAAGGAAGCCCATCGGGAGAAAATGGGTGTTTAAGAAGAAGATGAATGTAGAAGGCAAGGTGGAGAAATAAAAATCTCGGTTGGTAGCAAAAGGTTATTCCCAGGTGCCAGGAATTGATTTTGGTGATATTTTTTCTCCTGTTGCCAAAGTTACTTCTATTAGATTACTTTTATCTGTTGCTACTGCATTTGATTTTGAGATAGAACAGATGGATGTGAAGACAACATTTCTTCATAGGGATCTAGAAGAGGAGATCTACATGAAGCAACTTGAAGGCTTTATGGTGAAGGGTAAGAAAGAACTGGTATGCAGGTTGAAGAAGTCTCTGTATGGGTTAAAACAGTCACCAAGGATGTGGTATCAGAAATTTGATACCTATATACGGGGACTTGGCTTCACTAGAAGCAAGGAGGATCACCGTGTTTATTTTAAATTAATTGGTGACCGTGTTATTTATTTGGTCTTGTATGTGGATGATATGTTGTTGATTGGAAATGACAAAGAAGTTATCCAAGATTTGAAGACCCAACTGTTCTCCAAATTCGACATGAAGGATCTGGGTGCTGCAAACTATATTTTGGGCATGGAAATTAAGAGAGATCGGGCAAAGAGGAAGCTCTGGTTAAACCAGAGGAAGTATGTCGAGACTATATTGCAGAGGTTCAATATGCAGGATAGTAAACCGGTGAATGTTCCTATTCCTGTAGGTGCAAAGTTGTCTGCTGAACAATGTCCCAAGACACAAGAAGAAGAGGATGATATGTCCTGTGTTCCATATGCAAGTGCAGTGGGTAGCCTGATGTATGCAATGGTCTGTACTAGACCAGACATTGCACATGCAGTGGGAGTATTGAGCAAGTTTATGTCAAACCCAGGGAAGGAGCATTGGACAGTAGTGAAGCGGGTTTTCAGATATTTACGTGGCACTAGTGATTATGGCTTGTGCTACCGGGGAAGACCAGGATTGGAAAGAATGTTGGACATTCGTGGTTTTGTTGATGCAGACTGGGCTGGAGATCTGGACCAAAGAAGATCTACAAGTGGGTATGTGTTTAGCCTATTTGGAGGCGCAGTCAGTTGGATGAGTAAAAGACAGTCTGTAGTGGCTCTTTCAACTACAAAGGCAAAATACATAGCAGCCACTCATGCAAGCAAGGAAGCAGTTTGGTTGCAGAGATTGTGTTCAAGTATGGGGTTGGTACAGCAAGCTATAAGGATAGACTGTGATAGCCAAAGTGCAATTTTCTGGGCTAAGAACCCTGCTTATCATTCAAAGACAAAGCACATTGATGTTCAATATCACTTTGTTAGAGATATGGTTGAGGCTAAAAGGGTGTTGCTGGTAAAGGTGGACACTTTCAAGAATGTTGCAGATGCATTGACAAAGTCTGTGAGCACTCAGTTCTCTGCAGAGAAACAAGGAAAGAAGAATCTGGCCCAAGCTCTCCCGTGGGCCCTCAGGAAAGAAAACAACAAGTGGGAGAATGTTGGGTATGTGTTATATTCTTTCCACTAGCTTCCACGCGCCTGATACGTTGTGCCAGCAGGGGGCTGCCAAGGGGAGGCAGCCCCCACTATCGGGGTCCGGGGCACGCGCCTCTAAGCGAAATTTGCTCAAAAGGACTCCACCATAGAAGTGAGACCCACCCATGTTTTGTGCATGAGTTTGCACATGGTTTTGGGGTACGATGGTTTTCGGCCTCTGGTATTTTGTAGATCCGGTCAAGGGAACTACGGTTATGTTCTAATCCAGGGTTAATGGATTGGGGTTTATGTATGCTTCGGCATGTATATATATGTGTTGTAACACTAAAAGGAATATAATGAAAAATCAAGCTGG